>VBVQ01000965.1:21901-42726 GCA_011636635.1 Tetramorium simillimum
GTAAAATCTTTTTTGTTTGCTCCACAAATTGTGAATTTACCTAGGTAGGAAATCATGATAATGTTAAAGTGACATCAAAATGATGAGAATATGATAAAAACTCACCTTTCAATAACAATTCAATCATTTTCTTCTCATTTTGACATCATTTGATATTACTTTAACATTATCATTACTATTATCATTATCATTATCATTAACATTATCATTCTGTTCTACTCGGGTAATTAGTCTATAATTCTAAGACTACATCTATGTGTGTGTGTTTAAATTTCGTAAAAAATATCATTTAAAAATTATACATACAAGGTATTTTTAAATATGCAATACTTTGATATTTAATGAAATATATATTTATTAAATATGACTCATTGTCAGTTAGACATTATTTTATAACAATAAATTATTGTTTGCTACGTCTCATGTATAAATTTATTAATATAAAAAATAAAAGTATATTTTAATTTTAATATCAAATATATGAAGAATAATATTAGATATAAATGGTAATAAATAAAGGTGTGCTAAATTAAAGACATTAATTTTTTTCGTAAACTTTACTAAAAGTTTAAATATGTTGTATAAAAAGTACAAATACGTTTATACAGTCACATATACTAGAAAAATTAAGACAATCGCTTTCATGCAATCACATCTGCGTATTCAGTGGTATCTTCCGCAATTTAAATATAGATATAAACAGTAAAATTGTCGTGTTGCGGTAATCTAATCAAAAGAAGGGCTCACGCGTTATTAGATAGGTGTCTTAATTTTTCCGTCATTTAAGTGTGCGTGTATTTTTTAGACAGTGTATTAAAACTTATGTGTGTACGTATTTTTTTAATAATATTTCTTAAATAATATATCTATATGTTTTCTACTACTAATATGTTTTCTACTTACTAATATCATGAAAAATATTTCTAGAAAGTTATCTAGAAAGAGTTCAAAAATATAAAAATACAAATAATGAAACTTGCAAAAATCTTACGTCAGATTGGATGATAACTTGCCTTTGGGTTTCATTAAAGTATCTTTGTCTATTATCGAAGGATTTCAAGAGTAAGATACGCAGCGATCGGGAATACAGTAAAATAAATTTGCAATGACCACTGGCAATTTTTATTCGTCGATCTTAGCGGTCGCGCGAGCAGCAACCCTGAGAGGGATGTTCTTTGCGGACGTTTTCTTTCTTCAGCTGCACATGCACAGTGATGCGCGACAACCGTTAAACTGGCCGATTCGCTATAAAAGCATAGTCGGGACGAAAGAAGTGCGAAAAAGACGATGACGACGTCGACGACGATAGGCGTCCACCGCGGTACGCGGTGGGGCGGAACAGGTTCCTAAAAGAATCTATATAATTGTCTCGCGTATCAACGTGCCATATCAAAAGCCATCTCCCGCACTAACGCCCGCGTGGATATCCTTCTGCGCTTGTTTAGGTATAGTAAAACACTATACCTAAACTGTATTAAAAAGGTGTTTCTTTTCGATCGTCTGTAAGCGGCCTGCCAGATAGTGCGGGGAACATTTGTTTGATTCGCAAAATTTGCACAGACTACATTCCACAGACTACATTTGTACATTTAAAATGGCTTATCTTTCCGCAAGGGTTCATTTGCACCTGTCGTCTTGTACCTGACGCAGATTGAGTGACACAGTCCTGTCGCATGGAAATTTACGATAACCGTATTGAAATTTAAAATCAGAATTCTGCTTGAAAAATTAATGTCTAATGCATACTGGTTTGACCGCCGCGCATCGTACCATTTTTCCGGTTCGGCTCTGCCTGGAACCGCAAGATCCTTTTTTAGAAAGGATGACGCGCATCGCTATCGCCGATTAAAGAAGATCGCCGATCAAGAAAATAAAGAAAAATTGATGTATATCGGAAATTGAAGTTCAGAACCCTTTTTAGATAACGATTTACAATGACATACGAATAGAAAAAAATCAAATGATATGTCAGATCTTATCCTACATACGTTCCACTTCAATCGATGTCTTTCCACTCGGAAAGTTACGGGTTGTTCCATCATTGGATCCCGCTCTCTTCGTGAATTCACCTTTCCCGACTGACATCGTAGAAACAATACCAAAATCGGCATCGCGCCATGTGTTTTGTACTTTGCAGGTGCCCTGTACTATCGCGAATCAGTAAACAATCGCAATGATAACCGACAAAACTGTATATACTTTTATGAGCTTATCCGCGATTATCAATCGCAAGTATCGACAACAAAAGTGCATGAATTGAACCATAGCTTCTGCCCATCTTCGTGAAAGCGATCAAGTGATAATCACGTAAACCGACCGGTCAGGAGAACGAATTGCGCATTAGCTGATCGAGCGCTGAGCAAACAATGTGTTAATAAGTAAAGTACAAGTATATTCCAGTATACGATGCGAAGTGAAATTCCAAATTCCTTGGCTCATAAAGTCGTTGCTCAGTGTTTGTATTATGGTGCTTCGCGGGTAGCAAATTACGATCTATCTTATCTTTATGTACGGACGCGTGATAACTTCTCGATCTTAATTGGCGACACGCGGCTTTCGGAAGACTACTGTGACTCAAAACATGACGAATCAGTATAAACTCAGGTATCGAAGAATTTACATTTACCTGGAAATAGAGCTTTCCCTGAAAGATAGTACTGGCCTGTATTAATTGTTTTGCAGATAAAATGCTACGACTGCTCTTATTGCGGACGCGTAAATGCAAATAAGTAATTATATAATGTATTGAACTGTTGCGTATGTTAGGTGTTTCGCATGTCGAAAGTTTGAGTTTTGTTTTAAGTGTCTTTTGATAAGATTATATTCACATTCATCTACGGCTTTACGAAGACACCGTGTCTACAAAACATACGTTTCTACAAAACGTATATGTTTTTTTCGGTTGATTACGCTAGTTTACGAAGACGTAGAAAATTGGAAAAGAAAGTTCATATGGCATTGTAATATGCACATACGATACGCAAATAGATAATTATATATATGTAATGTACATAATTATAATTATAATGTACATATAAATTATATGTGCAAAGATAAATTAGCAGTAATAAAACACGCGAATGGCGATTTGTAGAGAAACATAAAACAGAATGGGTGGCTTTAACGCATCGCTTGGCTTTAATTACATTTGACCTTCCGCTTTAAAGCTGATTAACCAATGATCGTATTACGAAATGACGATCTCGGCCGGCGGTAGAAAAAGGGGACCCCGTGCGCTCTATTCTTCATACAGAATCGAAGTTATAGTATTAATATTCTGACGAAACTATTAATACAGATTACCTCATTTTTATATGAATTATTCACAAGGCAGGAAGTGTCCTTATAGTGTAACTTATGGTAACGTATGCAGTACCTTTTCTGTGAAAAAATTGTTAGCTCTATTGATTACTCACAAATTTGCATCTTTAATTCGCTTTTGATTAATTAACACAGCTAACGGTCATTATTAATATCGCGACAATAAAGTTGGTGCAATTAAGACTATTGTTTGAAGGGCATATCATTTCCTTCAGTTATTTCAATGAGAATCACGATGATTAATATCAACGTTCATTATATGGTATGAAGTTTATTGTTACGAATATTCATCGACGAAAAACACTTTAATCGAGTAGCAGTTATTTGAGTAATTATTCATCTCTGTTATTAATAAAATTCATAAAAAATAAGACTTCATTAGAACTAAGAATTTAGCAGACAGATAAACTGTTCTTGATTAGTAATATTTGCTCGGCCAATCACATGCACTTGCGGAGTTGTGCAGTTACGACAAAAACCTAATTAGCACTTAATTCCCGTGGTATTGCAAATAAATCGAGCGATAGCATACGTCTGTCGCACCCGGCGATGCATAATTTACAAACGATCCTCGATAACTCTCAATCTATTTCTGACATTAACCCCGCATACGCTTCGTTGTTTGCATAGTTGTTAGTGAATGAGCATTAATGATCTGTATTTTATCTCGGGCGCGTGGAGCGCTAACCATGGCAACCGAAAAAAGTCAGATTTAATGACGCTGGTAATTTATAGTCAGTTTCTGATTTTGAGAGCATTAATTATTTATTAACAATTTTATTTTAATTACCGATCTTTAAACAGATAAGATTCCCTCGATTAAAGAAATGATATCTTGAAGCTAACTTTTAATGATGTTTTAATTCGACTCTTGTGGAAAACATCATCACATGCGAGTACTTTGTTATCATATACATACTTGTTCTTCATTTAATGCTTGCATAATGTGATATTATAATCTTAATTTACTGGAAAGCTGTCTGTAAACCATAATTTATCAAAACATAAATATTTTCAAAGCAACACACTCACACATAGCATTTATATAAGCGATATATTTAAAAACAATTAAACTAAATAGTAAACAAAAAGTTATATCTTGTTCTGCATATTCTTTCGATTCGAATTTAAATCTACGTGATTCGAATATGAATCATAACTGTATTATCAATCTTATAAAATTATATTTCCCAACAAGTATGGACATGTTAATAAGTACATTGTTAATATTCCCAACAAGTATGGACATGTTAATAAGTACATATAATTTATCATTTTTCCACATCCAAACGTTCTCTTATTATCTATGTGTTAAAATTTAATCTAGTAATAATAATAATATCATATTATTATTAGGTGAAAATTATATCATCATATTATTAAGTAAAAATTATTTTTCAACGATTTCTTTTTTTAATTCGATTTGAATACGAAAAAGGAAATAAAATTCGATTCAACTTGATTCGACATATTTAGTTCTGCATAAGAGCAAATAAGAAATATGATTTTTCGAAATGTTTCAGATAATAAGTAGCGAATTAATAAGATATATTATATCTTAAAAGAGTAATCAAAAGAAGATACATTACGGCATAATTCCAAGAAGTTGTATTCTGAGAAACACAAAATTGTGATACATACATTATATCTCGTTTGATTTCGGCCTGAAATCAGTTATGCAGCTTTCACTGGTATCATCCGCTTCATTATATACAAGTTTACGAAAGAACGTATGTTTTTCTAGAGACTGTAAGAAGACTTTGTACCGCGACTGAAAACAATTTCTAAGATCGCATGTCAAGAGGATCGTTGGCCCCGTCGTTGATATGTGTCACTGGTCATGCACTCAAACGCGTCGCAAAATGGAACGGGATATTCTTCTATTCATCTGGAATAATTGCTCGCGTTGATATAAGAAATATTCTTTTTCCTGTTATATAAATATGTACAACACCTTCGCTTTAGTGACGTACGTTTTCTTCGTAGTAGATAAAGTATTGGTTAAATCTGGGATTTCACGATTACGCATTTTCCAGCAAAATAAAATATGTGTAGTGCATTTACTGCCACGCTCTTTTTCCCGATTGCTCCATTTTTTGTAGTTGTGTTAGTCAGGTTCACAAGAAACACCATCCGTCAGTACTTAATTATATCTCAATCGATAGATCTTAACAGACGTAGCTAGCAAGCTTAAAGGAATTTATTGCTAGTTTTACTAGAATCGAATAAAAAAATATGGATTTTGAATTCTTATAATTTACGTTTTGCAGAATAGTTATTAACTAGTTTTATTTATCAAATACATTGAAATACATTCACCGGCAAAAAACGGGCCACCTAATTTTACTTGAAGTTTTGAACAATCTTTAAATAGCAATAACTCTGCAAAAACTCATCGTATTGAGATGAAATAAAGCTTAAATTAAAGCTTAAATCTTTCTCTTGATCTTTCTCTTAACAACAACAAAAAACCAAAATTAAGAGACAATAGACGTTTTACAAAATGGTAGACGTTGAAGATAGTGTTTGAAAAATGGGAAAAAATTTTTCATTTAATTGCCGTGTTGCTCAGAGGAGTTAGGTCCTTGGTACAAAAATGTACGAGTTTTTAAGCTCATTCATTTCTTAACAAATCCACATTTTTAACATTTTTTTTACGATTTCTTTTAACAGAGTTACATCGTTTTGAAAAAAATGTTACAAAAAGGACAACTTTTCTTTTAAAATCTGTAATTTAAAAACAAATTATTGTAGAATACTTTTCCAAAAAAGAAATTAAAGTGGAAACTTCAAATCTTAAAAATCTTTTTTCTTTTGGAAGTAATTCTCTTGGAAACAATCGGCTTTAAATATCGTGTGAGTGCGTACTGCACAGTGTATACGTATGTCCTTTAGTAACACATTCTCCATAGAAAAGTATAAAAAGTATAAGTATAAAACGAATTCCTTTTGTATTTAAAAAAGAATTCAGAATTGATGATATAAAGACGATTTTTTTTCTACATTCTTAAGAATGTTTTTAAAACAAAATAGGATGGAAAATGAATGATTTCACAATTCGGGAATTCAAAAAAAATTTTTTTTGGAGCCTCTGTGCTATCTGGGGTAATCTTTGATAGTTCCAGTGTTAACAAATGCATACAGTGTAACACTGTCTATTTAAATAATTCATAAAGATCGGGCCCTTTGTTTGCGCCGAGTTGCTTCTACGAATCATATCTCCCTCTCTACTCGTATACATTTCTTCCTCCAATTTGTTGTGTCGTCACAATGTGTCCGTCGATTTCTCGAGACTATATAAGCGCGTGACCGCGTCACAAGCCGAGATAAACTTCTCGGTCTGGGATAAGGGTCGATCCGGAACGACCCCGGGAAACATCTATCTTTTCACCCGTTATCTGCAACTCAAGATAACAGTCGTTTCGCAGTGAAAAGGGGAGGAGACGTTGCTGGCGGGTTGGGAAATTGTACTGTTCAATATAAAGCGGCTGTGTTGTCTGACCAAGTGATCAGTTTGCCTCATTAACAATATTGGTGTCCTCTCGCGAAAATATCAGTCGGAAAACATTATTTCGCGTAAGTATCTTTGTTTATATGTTAATGAAACGCACTTTAAGTACTTATATCCGTAGTAATTTGCATGTTAAGAAGTTCGATGATTAAAATCGTGCGAAGAAGAATGGTAGTCAAATTTTTCGAGTGTATGACACGAGTATACTGCAATTAGGAATAATATCCCAAATTATAGATGATTATAAACTTAAAAAGGATTCACTTTTCTTTGTGAATTAATGTAATCTCTTCGAAATAAGCTCAATTAATTCCTTTTCAATAATTTAAAAAGGATTCTACAGAAATACTTTTTGACTTCTTATAGAATTCCTTTTATATCCAAAAAAAGGATTACATTCAGAATTGGTGATATAAGAACAAATTTTTAAAAAATATTTTTACAATAGAACTAGGATGGAAAAAGAATACATTTTATAATTCAGAAATTCAAACAAAATTTTTTTTAGATTCTCTGTGCTATCAGGAAAGTTAGCGAAATATATAAATCATATCGTCATTATGTCTCGAATAAGATTACATACGCAGTACAGAAGTATTAAAAATAATTTGCAGAATACATACATCACATACATACATCAGATGTATTTCTAAACTGCTGGATAAACAGAGACCCTTTTATCTTAAAATAGAAAATATTTTTTCTTGAATTAATGTTTAATTAATTCAGGAAATAATTCTTTTTCTGATATAGGCAATATATGCGTTGACTCATTGATATCGTACTCATTAAAATTCAAAAAACCTGTTTTCTTTATGTCAGAAAGTACGTCAAAATCAGGATTTGCAATCGATTAAAATAATCTATCAACATATAAATGGATAGCCCAGATAATCAAAAATAATTTATAAATTACTTTTTATCCTTGTTCAAGGACATTCGTTACAAGTCAAGATTCGTATAGTAGTATCTAAATTAATTCTTATGGTCAAAAATTAATTCTACTATTTAAAAATTGTGTACTTTTATTACCAAAATGAGATTCTATTTTAAATTCAAATTATCTACAATATTATAATACGATCTTGTATGTATTCAATTACAAAATCAGCGGAATAATCAATTTATCGTTGTATGATAAATGTTATGTGTTAAAGAGTATCTGCTTAAATCTTTAGATGACTCTGCAAGTCATATTTATATTGTATAATTATAAGCCTGTAGATTATCCAAGTAGCAAATTAATGTTATTTGTTGTCATTTTAACGTCAAAATATTGTCAGAAATGTTTAACGTCAACATGACGAAAAATAACTCTAGTTTGCTATTATGAAACTTCGATTTAATACAATTCTTCTTTTAAGAAAGAAAGCATACATAGACACATATTTCATGTTATATATAATTATATATAATTTTTTATCGAAAATTTATACGAAATTGCAAGAGGACGAATGCTGGAGAGAAAAAAGAAAACTACATATCCAATTCAATCGGTTTGCTTTTAAAAGAAAAAAATAAGATACTTAAATGAAGAAAGAGATGAGAGAAGGACAGTTCACAGGAACACATCGCACAAAATGGTTAATTATCACGTTTGTGTCACATGCTGGTTAGACCGGTCAAAGTCTTCGTCGCCTCTTGTTTCGAGTGACGTTTCGATTTAAGTAGCTTCTAGATTGAGATTCGACTTATTTCAAAGCCGTATTATTCTCCTCTTGAGATCTATTTTTAATAGCAGGTTAATTAAAGAATTTAATTTATTCCATATGATTTTGGATACAGAAATTTAATTTGATGTAACTGGTCAAAGAAATTCTAAAATTCTGAACGATTCTCAGCTGTCATTGAAATTTTTACAAAATTCATTGTTTGCTTTGCTTTTTATTTTTTGTTGTTTTAAATCGCTAATATATTGTTTTAATTGAGGCAGTATCGACTCAGATTAAACAGAGAATTTAGAGAATCATTGAAATTATAGGAAATTGAAGAACTTTGAGACAGTCTTCTATATCGAAATAATTAGCATTGTGCGACATTAACACTCCTGACGCAAGTTATGAAATGTATTAATTGAAACTCCTAGATAGCACAGAGAATCCAAGAAGAATTCTTTTTAAATTCTCGAATTATAAAATAAATTCCCTTTTCATCTCATTTCTGAAAAAAAGAATTCTTGAGAGAAAAGTTTAAAAAGAATTCGTTTTTATGTCATGAATTCTGAGTTCTTTTTTTGATACAAAATAAATTCTTTTTATATCTCTTCTATGCAATTCTCTTTAAAAGAATTTTTTAATTCATTTTACATTTGGAACAGATTATGCTAATTTATAAAGAGTTTAAAAGAATGAATGAATTTTGAGTTTGTAACGATCATCTGTACTATTTGAAAAGAACGACGCCGTCTTCTGGCTTTTGCACTGAGAGACGCGCATGCGCCAACGAAGGGTGGAAAACCCAATTGAAAAGAGTAGGATAGAAGAGATGAATTCGGGTAGTCGATGCGATTCAGAATCAGCTGTTCCGTAGCTTGGACAGTGCGTCGTTTACGTTAATTCAGAGAAATTTGTAATTGCACATCGATTTTACGTGCTAGAGGATCTTGGTCGGCGACGCGGCCCGAAGGGTGCGCGGAAGGAGGCACGACAGCGCGTACCGATATCCGGGATATATTGATCCGGGGTGGACATTTGATGTGACTATATACATAGTCAGTGCGCGCCGACGTGCCTCCGCGAAGTGAGCCTCGTCGCCGACGGTCCAACTTCCGCGAGCAAGCAGGCCTCTCCGCGGCCCGCTCGACGTTTACTCCAGGGGGGAAAAAAGATGGGCGTTGAGGTGTTCGACTGTCTGAACAACCATCTAGGAGTAGAGCGTTGCAAGAAGTCGTACCTAGGTAAGCCCGCGTTCTTCTGCATCGTCCAAGTGGACGACGCGTCGTTACGAGCTCGTCGAGAAATTTCCGCCTCCGGGAGACTCTCATCGATTAATGTCGCGTTGACTGTTAATTGGACTACATTTTTCCGAGGAATAAGCCGAGTCTGAGAAAGGGAGGCAGATAGAGAAAAAGAGGGGAAAAAAAGAGAGATAATGTAATTATCGCAATTTTTCTGATTAATTTACTGCGATCTAATTTGTACGAGCCGGGACTTGAACGAAAAGAAATAAAGAAAAGTTTTTTAATCTTGTTATTGACATTTGCTAGTTATCTTTCCTGTTAATAAAACGATCAAACAAAGTGAAAATGCTTATTAACGTTATTGATACAGTTCATTGAATTATTATTTACGAGTTTGTATCTATTCATGTACGGAGATAAATCTGGATTGTGACTACACATGTGTGTGTATACTCGGAATATTCTACCAGAATATTCCGAGAGTAATATTAATAGATGAAAATTAAAATACGCAATGCCGCTCGTTCAATCGTCTTACACCTTTGTCTGCATTTAAACGACGTCGATCGGCCAATTCTTTTTATAAATTTCCCTAGGGTTAACCTTAACAGTTTTATCGTCAAGGCCCTGCTTAATCGAACGAGTGCCAGGACTTTGTATATGTGCTATCATTCTTTTAGCGACAATGATGCCTTTTAATCGAGCCCTTGTGACTCCTCAAGGCGTTCGCACGCACACAATCGCAAGTCTCGTACTCGCAGCGTGCTGTTTTGCATGCGAATCACTCGACAGTAATTTAATAAATTGTCTACAATTTAATTATGGGTTTGTTAAGCCAATCACGCGAGAACGTCATGTACGAGCGGGGCAATTCGTCTTGGTGCCAAATCTAGAAGCGTCGTTGAATCTAACCTTTTTAAAGGTTGTCGCTACTATTTTTACGGTATGTTTATCGAGATTAAAAATTACGTGTCGTCGGTTTTATTTTTACCAAAGAAAACTTCCATTAAAATTTAATAGAAACATAATCGAGATTATTATGCGTGTTTGCGTTTTCTGGGACACCTTGTATATTTCTACGGCGAAAGTGGTGGAAAAGTACTGAGAGACCTTTAGGAGGAATGTAAGGAAGTGGCAGAAGACCTACAGATCTCTTCATAAAGAGACCTAAGATAAATTTGATCCCCTAATGATGTATAAAGGGATGAAAGATTCCTTTTTGAATAACCAAAGGTATAAATATTGTGCAAAGCTCTATTATTATTGTTGCTTTAAAAGCTGGATTGCAAATCTTATCCACAGTAAAAGTGCGATACTCTTGGAAACAATAAAAGATTTTAATATATAAAAATTTGTTGTTTTCGACCATGCTTCTATATCACTCCTATCTCACAGATAAAATTCCGTAATGTGATCCTGACGTTTGATATGAGCGGTATCAGTAAATTCAAAATATATTTACATTTCTTTGAATAACACAAAATAGTACAATACAATACTTTGAATAATAAAATACAACGATAATAATAAAAAAAAAGGATAATTATCTCTTTAATCATATATTAAAGTTCAATAATAATGAATAGAAAAAACATTTGAGTTGACTGTAAAAAAGTTAATTATCGAGACATGTGACAAGATTCAAGGAGCGGCATCTGGATTAAATTATTAGATCTTCTTTATTATATTTTAAATATCTTATAAAAATTTTTGGCTTGGCTAATAAAAGTGCGTACAAAGAATCGAGATATTATCGAAGGAAGAATCGAGAATTTTAACGGCAACACTCTGAAAGCCGGCAAGCAACGAGTGCCGCGGTGGAGGTATGGAGGTGGACGAGCACGTGCTCACCGAGTGATAGAATTTTTTTTTCCAAGTTAAATGAGGTGACTCGCTCTCGGTGGGGAAGTAACGAGCCAATGGAAACGCGAGCGAATCGTCGTGTGAAGCGAGATGAATGGAAAGAGCGAAGGAGAGAGTGAGCTGGAGAACCTTTAAGGAATCAATGTGCGTAACATGTGCACGTGATCGAGAGAGACCGTTCGGGAGAGAAAGAGAGAACGAGAATGGAGCGAGACGCTAAAGCGGATTTAAGTTTATGAAGAAACGAATATAAAGAGTGGAAGTAAGATGCACAATATATATATGTATGTGTGTGAAGCACTCAGTAACGTATCTGCGATGTACCAAAGCTAGGGCCCTAGTCAATAGTAGGTCTAATGATTTGAATCCAGCAATTTTGGATAGTCGATTAATCAATTATTCGAATAAATATGCAAATGATCGTACACAATTCAAAACTTTATCCAAATATTGAAACTATCTTATCCAAGTGGCTATTTTATCAGCGGAAATTATTTAGCTAGCCAAAATATGATTATTGTATTACTTAGATATCCTGATAGTAAAGTTAATAGGAGGATTCGTACATATGCTCCGGACACCCGGGTATTACTCGCACACGTCAAAGTACTCAAGTACTCGGATAATCGGAGTATTATTAGTTCTAGTCAATATTCCAATTCAGGTCGATTCGTGTCGACTCCGAGATAAAAGGGAGACAAGGACAGAAACGTGTGAATAATTGAATGAACGAGATGGCAGGAAGGTTTTTCAACGGGCTCGCGAGCGAGATAGAAAGGGAGGGATGGAGAGGGAAATCCATGTATTCGCGCAGCGTGAAACTCCGTCGTTGTGTATCGCCATCGTCGAAGTGCGTCTTTGTCGGCCACCACGCGTCCACCTCCTCGCGCACACCTGACACTAACTCGAAAACGCGTCACGGTAGTTTCGCGAGTTTCGCATTTTTGTTCGCTCGGAGCCGGCAAATTCGCGAAAATCCGTGAAGCAGCGAGTTGGCGAGTCAATCGTGATAACCGTGATCGTAAAGAGATTCGTAAAGAGAGGACCGCGAGTTTCGTCGTCGTGTCTGGCTGCATTGTCGGAGGAATGTTTCTCATCACACCGGTCGACAACAATCGCTGGGTCTACGCGATGCACGGATTAGAAAAGCCCATGGATCATGTATCCGGTAATAATTCGTCTACGTGTAATTACTAGGGATATTGGCAGGGAAGAGTGCTGAAATGTGTTCGAAGCATCGGATCGGGATGTTTCCGAGATTTGAAATATTTCTTCAAAAAAATGTAGAACCGCGATACCACACACTACCGCTGACACGCTTTTAGCATAAAGCATATTTGAACGATCGCAAACACGTCACACATCGTAGACACGTACCTGAAGAAAATTGAGAAAATACGACTTCCTTATTCTAGTCATGCCTTAGCGAGCTGAAATCTATTTACCAGAATGTGCTAATATTAGCGACGCCATCATTGCTGTTCACGTGTCTCGCAAGTGCACGTCTTGTATTTGTATGTGAGAGTTATGAAAATTCTCACTCCAAAGGAAAAAACAATTTATTTCATAACTTATTATTACTTGAAAATACTGGTAACGACTGCGTCATGGGAACTACTCGAAACTCGCAACTCGACAATTTTGGAACTGCTACTGCAGTCCGAGAATGCTCCTTTTATTGAGTCGAAAAAGAATTGGAAAGTTTTCTATGACTATTATCTTATTTGTCTAGACTCACTCATAGAATTATCAAAAAGATTTGGAAAATTATATATAACTATATTATTTGTGGAGTGTCTAGACTTATCCTAGACAAATAAAACTTTATCTATCTAAAGACTGTCTAAAATTATCACGCGTTTTTAGTATAGTCGATCTCTGGGCTCATATAATTTGTTGATTTGCACCGCTCGCGCAATCGCATAGAAAAGACCTCCACGATGATGTTGCACGTTAGGCGGCTACGATTTGCATACATATCACGTGTCAATAGCATCATCGGTCATAAAAATATCTCTCCTCTCCGTACGTACAATCACTTCTAACAAGTTCGGAACGACGGGGAAAAATTTAATTCGCGCATGCCCTTATCAGGTGATCGCGAAAAGCATTTCAACTGTCATGTCACTAAAATCGAAAACCAACGAGCATAGATTACAATAATACATCATCATAATTAAACAAATATTATCAGAAACTTATTGAAATTGTTAATATACACATAATTGTATATTTCATATTTATATATTTTATATACATATATAATTATATGATTTGTAAAATATTTTCCCGAGTAGAAAATAATTTTTGTGCTCGCCACTCTGTCCTGTTTCTCTTGCAGCTCTCTTTCAGGCTCATAAAGATTTCACTTGGCTTATTTATGGGATTTAATTACATGAAATTATGTTTCAAAAAAGCGAGAGTGATCTCGATAAGAGATTAACATTGACCGTTAATGTCTGACTTTGATTTCTAATGCCGAGCAAGAAAAAATTCTAAAGCCTCATTGCCTCGTTCTTGTCAAACTTCTCGCTGTATCTTCACAGTTGAGGAGGAGCGCAGTATCAATGTGATAACGAGTGAGGCTGGTTGCACCTAGCCATGTGCGATGCACGTGAACAGCCGTGCCGCGCGCGTGTTTACCACATTAACGAGATATGGATAGGAACTGCACACAGACGCGTATTGTTTCGCTGATAGACCCGCTAAAACGCGATCTATAAATAACCGAGAGAACAAGCGCGAAGGTCGCGGAGGCACGTAAAAGAATTCGCCGGCCGGTATCTGCGCTGGTAAACTATTCGTATGTTTGAACGCACGTTAGATTGATTGTCTAAACTTGGCAATGCATCTGACAAGAAATGTTTTCATTTCTCGTTCCATCGTTCCGTATATATAATTCTCCGTCAAATTACGCACATTTTTAAATCTATAGGACTCGTATGCGGCCTTTAAAAATTGTTTGCGAGTATCATCGTCGGTTCAATGAAACGTTAATCCACTTCATTACGAATTCACCGAGGTCAGACGATTCATTTACGCTTTTGCATTGTATCGTATAATTTAATATTTCGAGAAGCATACGCGCGACACATCTAAAAAATGTTTTATTTTTTATACACGGAAAAAATAAGTTTATTTTATCTGACTAATCGTTCATTTTTGGATAGGGCATAATTTCTAAACAATTTTAAACAGTTTTATGTATTTTTTGTAAAAAATCCTAGACATCTTGTAAATACTAAAAAGAAGTCATAGAATTATTAAAATCCTGTATAAGAATAACAGTCTCTCAATGGTCCTGCCCAAAAGTCGATAATTAGTTACATAAAATTTAATCAACTTATTTTTTCCGTGTACGTTTTCCTCTCGTCTAATTTCTCGACAGTTTTCTTCAATAAAACTTCATTAAAAGACGGTGTAAAGGTCGAACAACATTTCGATTGTTTCGGAAATCTCTTTAAAATATCTGATATTTTAATTCGTCAACAAAAACGTTAATATTCGGCGATCGTAATGAATGTTTTTATTCTTGCGAATAGAAAAATAGAAATTTACTGAATAAATACTAAATACATGTCGCTCATTTGCTGTAGTAATGACAATTTAAAAGTAAAGTTTTCCAAGAAATAAATTTGAATGTTTTAAATTATTAGAATTTTGTAATATCATTTATAAATTTATTAAGTTATACATCAGATCTTCGTTCAGTATATATTAAATTCTTTTGCAAACAACTGAATGACACGTCGTGTTGTAGCAAAAGCGATATATGTTACATAAACCCGTGTATGCATTAGGCAAGGTCAATGTAACCGTACTGAATAATCAGAAAAATCAAATGGAAAAATTAAACATTCATCTATTATTAAAAATTAATAAATTTAATGGTATTAAAGACACATTCTCAACAATATGAATAATTCTTTTTTTTTCAATTATATTTAATTTTTTCGAATAACACAAAGATCGCATTCAGTGTTAACACACGATGAGAATCAAGGCCCGATTACCGCCATATTTGGCAACAATGTATAATAAAAATATAGCGTGACAATAAATCTGCAGATAAAGAAAATGATGAGGTATTTTTTAATTTGTCATTAATCAGCGATCACTCGTACACATGTGTGTATCCGGCGTTTGTTAACGGGATGGATGCCAAGCTAGTGGTGGGGGAGGGGGCGCGGTGACATCCTTTCGGACGTGTCGCACGATATTAATATAACATTTTCATTCGCGACGAGAGAGCCAGAGTCGTTCTCTCTTTGCGCCGCGCATGCAAGTTAACGTTCAGCGATTGCGTGAGTCACGTATTGGGATGCAAGAGAAGCGCGTCTCGGCGATCTTACGTTAGTCAGTTCTGGTCAGTCGTTCCGTTTTGTGCAGCCGGCGGCGTCATGGCGGGCTCCATTGCCACTCTGGCGATCCTCTGGGTGTCCCTGCAGACGATGGGACTTCTGGGTCATTCCCACTCAATCGGCACCGTCGACCTGCCCGAGTCTCTGCAGAATTACCTTGCCAGTTACACCGGTAAGCATAATCGTCGCTCAAATTTATGTCAAGTTGTATAAATTTCATGCCATAATGTGCGAGGTCGGGGAAAATCGCATTAGCGATTTGGCTTCGGTCTAACTTCCTAAATACTTTGGAAAACTCTCGGTGCTATAATTAATGACGTTGTCTAATTGCGTCAACTTTTTAATCATCTTACGTTACATCGTCTGTCTTCAAAAATTTGTACGTTTCTGAAGAGGCAAATTTGCAATTTTAACACAAGTCTGTTCGTCTATCTTTAGCCTCGCGACGATTCAGCAACATTGGATACAGTCCAGATATGTTTAATTGGCTGTTTTATTTCGAAATGAGAGCCTAGATTAAATCACAATGATTTGATCAAAGAATGATTTTTTGGATATCATCGCGGCTTTACTTTGTCCGTTCTTGAAACTATAACTTTATTTGTTATTTCGAAATATTTCAAAGAAGTGCTTTCAGGATTGCCATCGAATTACGATGCCGAAGCCATCGTGGACACCGGTCGTTTTCAAAATCGAAGATTTCCCAGGATCGATGGAGCAACTCTGAACAATTCAATCGCGTTCGCGCAAACGTTAATCGATCGCCTGAGTACCCTCGAAAATAACATTGCGAATGCCGGTGTCAAGCTCGAGGCACGAAGTCCGGCCGAAAGGCAATTCTGGAATTCTTATCCTTCCGCGGATGCTTTCGACAGGAGCATCGATGCCATCGTAGCAACGAAGGCGTCATCGTATCTCGTGCAACAAAACTGCCGGAGGTACGTTTCCGAATAGCCATTTATTTTCCATTAGTTCAAATTAGCTCTTAATTATTAACAATCGAAATTCGATATCCTCTGTGAGCTGTCTCGATCTTACAATATTCCTAATGAGTCACTACATTAACTCTTCTGCCAATAATTGTGCTTGCCAATAAATTTTCCCTCAATGAATAGATATCGAATACATTGAATACATTTCACTTCACGGTGACTTTGCTACGAAAATAAAATTTATGTCAGGATAAAACTTATTAAAAATATTACATTAAGAATTACATTAAAAATGAATATCTGAAGTGTCGCAAAATAATTCGCGAATTAACATAAAAAATTTTAACATTCAAGTCACTTTGAATACGCGGGTATATACTCGTTCATAACAAAAGAATTAATCGATGGATGCTGTTGCTGCGTGATGATTAATTTTCGAATCACGTGCCCTTCGCTCAAGAGTTGAAATTCAATCTGATCGTGTCCTATTGATCTTGTCGCAGATTCGGCTTAGATAAAAACGACTGTGCTCGCTACATATCGACGCTGGGCCTGCGGGACACCCCGCTCGGTGAATCTTGCGCCGCGGCGCATAGCGTAGAATGCGACGAAACGTCCAAGTACCGCAGCATCGACGGCACCTGCAACAACATGGAAAATCCGAGCTGGGGCAGCGCGATGACCGCGTACACGAGAGTACTGTTCTCCCAATACTTCGACGGTAAGTGTCGCTTCCTATTGTGATCGCGCCTCCCCCTTTTCTCTAGCCCACCCTCCGATTTGTCAACTGCATTAGCTCGCGATATGGCATCGTTCTCATCACTCGTCCAGGCATCGAATTGCATCCCGGCCGTACACGTTGCCGCGCTAGGGAAATAATTGCTGACCGCGCGTCATCGTACCTTCGACCCCGTCGCGGACCGTAAGCAGCCCCCGCGCGCGAATCTCACCTCCTTTCTATCTATCTCTCTCTCTCTCTCTCTCTTTCTTTCTCTCTCTCTCCCCCGGGAACTTTGCACGGGAAGAAATTTCGTAGTAGAGCGATTCGTTGAAAACGCGCGTCTTCTTCTCGCAAGATCTTTATCGTTAAATTTGTGTGGAATAATAATCGTACAATTATTTGCAGCCTCTGAACGTTTGGCGCTTTCCTTCTCTCCCTCAATTTCCCATCCAGCGACCATCCATTCCACTTTCGGAGGGAACTCTGCTCCCTTCTGCAATAGGGTCAGTTTTGAATAAAAACGAGCTTCTTTCTTTTTAGATAAAGTAAATCGAAGTTGTAAACATACGTGAGTCTTTCGTCGAGAGAGCTTATCAATGAGCAAGAGAAGCAATGACAACATGTCATAATGCATAATGTGGAAAACTGGATTGTAGGATTGCGATTATTACAGGAGAACATGATTTTTATCTCAATTACGCGCAGAGACTATGATAATATATATTTACCCGCGTATATCGCGACAGAAACCGGTGCTAGTTGAATGTTATTTTATGCGATGTTTCACAATTGCATATCTACCAGATATATACCACGTGTGCATCGAAAAGACGTAGCGATGGGAATGCGTCATCGTGTAAGCGATATACGGTGATGAAGGTTCGAACAAAATAAACGGTGACCGTTTAGTCACGCGTAGACTTTCCGCTCGCGAGAAAGATAGAAAACGACAACGTGCATTGGTAATGATGCATGTTATCGGTTCGTGCAGTCACAGTCGAACGATAATACATGTGTCATACCGCGATTTCGCTAACGCAGATAAAAAGAGATGTATGGTTTGTTTTCAACCTTGGGCCACTCGGGGTCAGATAAGAATTCCAACGTTATTGTATCCCCTTTCTGCAGACTCGCAAAATTCTCGAGCTTCTCGTTACGTGGAATAAACCAACTTGGCTAAACAACATATTGCATTCCTCACGTTACGTCAATGTATTTCGTGTTGATCGTATCATCCTAGCTTCTGCGTTTTTACACGCCTTTCAAGGTGCAGCAAATTTATTTTAGATACATCTTATTGTTAGGACATTGAGGATTCATGGTTAAGCGTTTTGTTAACACATTTTAACTCTAGAAATACGGATCGATATGATATCTATCGAGTAAGAGTCAATATTTATACATTTAATAAACTAGCCAGATGTAAACGAGAATTTTACTCTAAATTATAATCAATCAATTTGTATTCTAGAGTTAAATACTAGTCAGGCGTCATTATTTCTTTGTATCTCTGTTCTGTCTCTAATGTAGTATTTATTAAAACTACAGGATAAAATGTCGAATTCACTTATCAAAGCATCAAAAAACGGAAATAAAACAATGAATAAGAGAAGAACAAAGCACATAACATATATATTGTCAAGTAAATCAGATGGATGAGAGGATTTGACATTTTGCGAATATTATATGTGTAATAGAAATATAGTTACATAAATATTGTTTTATAGAATTATCGTGTTCAAAGCAAACATCCAAGATATAATCGATACTTTTATTATAATATTGCGCAGTGAGAGTTCCACAGTGTATAAATAGCGCGATGATATTGAAAAGTTCACGATTCACGCTAATTTGACATAAAAAGGCTCGTGGAGAATGTACAATTATCTTATGAAAAATTATTATTTATGCGACGACTTGCGTCACGGCAGGCTGTTTCTACTTTCCGAGTCCGATATCGTTTGAGGTTTGATGACGATCAGAAGTGGCCGCATCTTGTTTTGATTTTATAATCCGAGCAGAACGGCATCTTGGATGTCCAGTCTCATCAACCAGCAAACCTCGACCTACTAACCCATCTATCCCACTTATCACACCTCCGTAATACACATTCATACATATGTACATTTGTGTTGTGTATGTATGTGTGTGTATGTACGTGCGTGTTCGTGTGTATGTGTGCTATACATACATCTACGCGATGCATAAATGTGCATACGTATATACATACAACAAAAACGTATACATGCACACACTGATCCTTGGGCGCTAATGGATAAACGTTCGTCGATTGGCTTAACAAATTATATTCTGTGATTTGCATTACAGTTGTTGTGCGATAAGGCACATAGAGCATAAAATGCCTGTGTGTAGCAGTGAATAATACTGCCTACAATAGGGTGCCCCGGTCGGGAGATTGTATCCAGCAGTAGACTGTGTATGTAAACTAATTCGGATATACCTAATAATGTATCATATTTATTATGTAACACTAGTTCGAGTTGTCTTTTCTGTTCAATTTGCGGCAATGCGCAGCTCGCGCGAAGGTACCCGAACGAGGGGACTCGGCCTGGGAGTGCGCGATTTAGTCGTATTTCACATGTAGCTCATTATCCGTAATTATCATATGTTCATGTATTTAACAAACGCAATTGTGACACACATTTATCCAAGCAAAAGTAGAAGTATCCCTCGCTTGAGCTCGATGAAATAATCTCCTTTTCTCTCACATGTAATTTCTTGTTTTAACAATCAATCGTTGAAATTGCTTTTGGACACTGTCGACGCTTCTGCCGTAGACTCGGTGCGTTCTCGACAGATTTAAAGTCACATTCGGAATCTCCTCCCAGCTCAGCCCGCTCGTTCGAACGCCTTCGATCATCTATATAGATAAGTTCGCGGGGACGTTTCTGCGAGCGTTTTCGATTCGAGCGGCCGTAACTTCGATGCCAGGGGCATCGATCATGTGTATTCGCGAGCCGTTGTTTCGTGGTTGCAATCGGACAATCGCATCTCTCTCTATCATTCGGCTTTAAGAGCGACGCAACAGACGGCTCGTCGTTCGATAACGCATCAGAACGTCGGAGTCGGTGTAGTCGAGGCAACACTCGCTAGCGATTTCGCATTGCAGCACGAGATTTAGGATTTTTCAGGGACCGATCAGCGCCAGGAGCGAGATTACCGGTCCTCCGGGATGAATGCAGGATGTGTGCCCCCC
>VBVQ01000966.1:0-13020 GCA_011636635.1 Tetramorium simillimum
CCTCCCCCCCCTGTCCTCACCCTCCCTGCGTTCCGCATCGTCCGGCGATGATGAAGACGTTGCGGGTTCTCGGAAAATGCGTGGCACTTTATTTACGCGATTACCGGGCAGGAGCGATTAACGCGCGCGCGGTCCAAGCGCGCGAAGAAACGATTCGCAGACACGCGATATCGGGGGGGCCCTTTTCGCTCCCTCGAACGAAGCAGAAATCCGGCGAGGCCTGGAAACGGCCGATCGTCGTTTCTCAGGAATCAATCGCCCTTTCGTTGCCCGTCGGCCGAAGACCGCGCACCACTTATACACTTTCGAGTATCTAACGGAATCTCCAAATGGATTCTTCGAATCTTTACGATATTAAGGTTTGCGCACTCTGATAAACATAACATGGTCCAGTATCCCGTCTACAGTTTTGGTTTGATCGATCTCCTCTTAAAAGTATAATTGGATACCATCTTTGTATTTAGCTTTAATAAAAAATTAAATTTAATAAAATTTGTACAATCTTCACTGAAAAAAATTCTAGGTAAACTTATAAGATGTATTTAGAAATGCAATTTTTGAAATATTTAGTTAGTATTACTAAATATAAATATAATAATAATAACAAAACATTTAATAATAATTATGAACATTTCACTTTTATAACATTATTTTGACATAATGACCTATATTATTTAGTTGAAACTATTTCACCAAGATTGTTGGTATTTTATCAAGATTATTATAATCAATCTTTTTTTTTCAGTGTTGATAAAATCGAATTACGATATTTCATATAAATATGAAAAAATAATTACTGCATTTATTCTAACTGTACTGAAAAAAAAGATTGATTATAATTGATTATAATAATCCAGTTTTGATCAAAGTTATCAATAATCTTGATGAAATAGTTTCAACTAAACGTAGATCATTATGACAAATAATGTTATAAAAACTGAAGTAATCATAATTATTAAACGTTTTGTTATTACTATATTTGGTAACAATAACTTCGTATTTCAAAAATTGCTAAATGCATCTTATAAGTTTACCTAGAGTTTTTTTTTTCAGTGTGGATCTCAAAATATGTTGACGTTCGGACAAAGAACAAGGTTTTATTATTCGCGTTCTATGGGTTTAGATCGTTTAGAAATTATTAACTGAAATTGAATGAAAATGGCACGGTCAAAACGAGCGGTTTAATCATTCTCATAATAAACCCAGCGAAAATTGGCCGGCGGATTTTAACGCGAGCATTATAACGCAATAGCTCGCCGCGCGCATTAGGCGAAGCTCCGCGGTGCTCTCGCGAAATCAATAACATCTGGCATTAATACGTCGACGGGGCTAAATTAGTGCTACGCATGCCGAGGCACTGTGCATTAATCGGGCGTTGATTATCACCGTCCGATAATTACTCCAGCAAATCCAGTTGAACGCATGTAAATATTTCCGTTACACGTCGCGCGCAACCCGTCAAAGATTGTCACCAGCGTAATTCGTTGGCTGCGGCGCTGATGGAAGGTGCTTCTCCGCGCTTCAAAGAAGCGTACTCTTTTTCTTTTTTTCTTCCCTCGGCGGATATTACACTCTGCTTCGGTCGCGTTGACTGCGGTTGCCAGCGAGTTTTTCGCGCCGCTCAATGCGAACGAGACGCTAATTAGAAACAACTTTTATTACGCGACTCGGGATTGCAATTCGCGCAGTTCATTTTCAATTGAAAGAGAAAAAAATGAAATTTAATGATAATACTACTGGAGGAAAAAATACATATGTAAAGGGCAGAAGATGTGTTTCCTGCAAATTTCGTCGCACTTGCACGTCATAGAATTCATATGTAGATCTTAATTCTCATTATATTCTAACAGATTATCGTATTTGTAATATATAGAGATGTATGTTTTGGAATGCTGAAGAACTGTGATGACATTACACTGAGAGAAAAAATATAGTTACTTTTGACCTCAACTATAATTTTATAATATTTCTAACAATAAATATGATTAATTTAACTATATTAACTATAATTATCGTTAACTATAATTATCGTTAGAAATATTATAAAATTGTGGTCGAGGCCAAAAAGTAACTACATTTTTCTCTCAGTGTAATCACCAACATTGCGATGTAAAAGAAATAAAATAAGAATGATGAATATAGTTTTTCTTTTAGCTGAATGCCGAAATGAATGGAGAAAAAATCTCAGAAAAAAAAATATAAACTTAGTAACTCGATAAAAATATCAAATTCATTCAGTTAACGAACTTTTCAATCAGCGCAGATACACGTGTGTCAAAATTTCCAGCGTAGGCACCGAGTTCTGTGATTTAAATCCATCCAAAATCTTTCTCTCTGTCATCGTCAAATTGAATTAGAATCGATGCGCGAATAGAATACGAAAATCCCACGATTTTACATCACATTTTCAACTTGTCTGAGTTTCACGAACGACCCCCGATCGATTTTCGGGTCGGCGGACGTGTCGCTTACGTAATCGCTCGCATTTTTTGTCCCGACGAAAGTGCACCCGGCTCTCGCCGTAATTTCGCTCTTATCGATCCGAAGGGATACGAACACGCTAGTCTTGCGACCGCGATATGGCGGAGAAATAAATGGGAAACGAGGTAGAGCCTCGTGTTCCAATTCGGCTGGGGAGTATACGGAATAGGAGCCGCTCCCGCTATATTGAACGCCATCGATGTGTGTCGGCGATATAAAGGCAGAAATCCGACGGGGAAAGGAAACGCGTTTTTCAAATGTGCAGATATTTCGCATCCCTCTATGCCAACACTGTAACGTGACCTTAAATACATAGGCGTGAGCCAGACGGCGAGACGGGGAATAATCGAGTGAAAACTCTCTCTCCGTGTATCGGGAATATCGAGTGAATTCTCAATCCGTTAATTTCCATATCACCAGTCTCGTCTCTACTCTTCTTCTCGGTTCACAGCGTGAAGCTATTCTTTCTTATCGCAAATCGCGACCCCATTTTCGCAAAAAAAAGACGCACGAAATCACCACATGAGATCAAATATTGCCACAGACGTATGCGATGATGTGTTAATCAAACGAATAAATTTCCACTTCTTCTGAATGCGACATTTCAATTAGTTCTTTAAAATTTCTTCTCGATCAATGGAACAAAGTGTCTTTCGTTTGTTCAATTAATAGGATTCATGATTAAACTGAGTTTTCAGTACGTATAAATATCAAATGTAATATCACACTTTAATTGAACAATTTCTCACGAACATTCCTGTTGATTCCTTGTTAGAAATTGTTGCCAGTAATTATATCAGTTTAAACTTTCTTCCTCTTAAATTTAATATTAATTTTCTATTTATAATTTCCAATTTCTATATATTCTATAAAAAACTATTAACATATCTGATCTTATCGCTAATAAGAAAAAATATTTTTTTATATCAAATATAAATGGCAAACAGAACCGAATTATTTAAATTTAATATATTATTATTTTCTTTTCGAATTATATTATTACATTATTATCACACTATTATTTAATGCACTTTCAATGAAAACAAATTATAAATGTAAAATTATTGTTTTGCAATTAAAGTGATCATCTTTCGACTGGAAAATAATGTAGACAATATCTCGGAACTTAGACGAAGAGAAAATTCATTTCTTGGTCGGTTGTGTAAGTTACAGTAATTCTCTTCTTTCTCTTAAGTCAATTTCTGTAATTTTCGCGAATTAATTCTCAACAGTTTTAACTTTTATCCATTGCGTAATTATATCCTCCAATCACGTTTCGAATTATTACTTCTCGTTCTTTCACTAATCCGTTTACCAAACTTCAGATCTCGGTAATATTACCAAAGTTTGCGAGACTCGCAACCAAGAAAGAACCTAATCAAAACCGATGAAAACTTATTTCGTCTCGCGCTTAAAATTTCTTAACAATGCATAATATAATTCGTAGCGCTGAAGCGATATAAAAGGTACGTATCAAGCTAGGTACATAAAGCACTACACAATACTATGCAGAAGTTTGGAATTCCCAGATTGCAATCAATTCGTACGAGCATTTTGAGTTTTCATCTAACTCGACGAACTCGATGCCGGACTTGGCACCGGATGTCGACACTCGACGTTCTGAACGTTAACGAGGTAAACTTGATTGAAACGATCTATCAGTCGCCCCAACGACGCGATCACATATCCTAATTGACGATTGCTCAACAACATACGACGCGAATGGATAGTTTTGCAATAAAATCAAATTTATATTTTAAACAAAAGATATAAAAATAATAAGATTTTATTGTATATTAATATTATTCTGTAAATTTTTAATAAAATAATTTACTAAAGAATTGGCAGATACTTTCAAAAAGTTAAACTTTTATTTCTAATTTGCGAAGACGGACTCTTTTAATAATTCTTCTCTAGGATGACATTACATGAAGAGAAATGAATCTTTTCGTGATTCGAGAATTTAATAAAAATAAAAAATTTTTTAATTAAAACAGTTTTGCAATATATAGAAGACTATAAGAACCAAGCAAACAGCAGAATATTATCTACAAATAGATGTGTCTTCCAAATATAATGATTAATGAAAAGTATTCTTTTTTTATTTTGGCTTATCGTCACGTATATTCATCTTAAAACAAAAAAAATGGAATAAAACGCACAATTGAGCAGATGTCTTACCGTTACAAGAAAATGTAACGGTAAGACATCTGCCTCCTGTCTGTTTACTCCGTTATGTACGCGCTATACATATCCGTTTTATAAAATTCGTATTCACGTTCAATCATTTATAAAATATTACGATTGCGTCAGGAAAAACGAAATAAATTGCTCGGAGAAGAGATAAAGTTAGATACATCCGAACGGTTCCAGATACTTCCGGTAACAGATGTGTATTCCCATCCGAGATTTTCCCTCTCAACCGTTACCACCGAGTCGCCGAACAGCCGAGCGAATTATTTCCCTTCTATTATGCAAGAGATTATTGAGATACGCGGATAATTAAATAATGAAGTCTATCTAGAGATGTACATTATGCTGCAACAATAAAACAGGACAAACATTCTTCTTGCATTATATACATATTAGATTAATATTTTAACATCGTATTTTTCGTTTCATATATGAAAACTTGGATTATATTATAGATGAATATATCCTAGAACCGTCAGTTATAATTTTAATAAATAAGTCTTTAATTTATTTAATGCAGAAATTTTTTTCTCTGAAAAAAATAGAGACACCACTGGGTGCTACAACTTTTCAAACAAAAGTTTTATAAGTAATCTAAAGTTTCTGTTGATTTATATTTGAGATCAAAAGATTTCCTTTTTTCTTCTTACAAGAACAAAAGTAAAATTTATAAAATGTCCTGCACTTTTCATAACAAAATTTTTATATTAATGTCGCGCAAAAAAATATGAAATTGCAATAGCATTAAAATTAAATTCATACTTATAACGCGTCTATAAATCACGAAATAGCAAAGATTTCAAACAAAATCCAATCTCAAAGAAAACTTTGTACTTTTGAAATACAATATATTCTACGAATAGAAGGAAATAAAAATATATTGAACGTAGAATGATTATTTTCATTATCGCAAAATTTTGGATATTAATCCTCTCTCCCTCTTTTCCCTCCCCCCCCCCTCTCTCTCGCTTTCTCGCTCTTGCTTTTTCTACTCGTGCATATGGAGAAACAAACGCGTACATACGCTTCGAGAGAACGGATGCGAGCAAAAGAGTTCTTATAGCCAGCGGCTAGGTCGTTTCTCGACCTTGCCGAGCGGGATTCCTTAGATGCGAAGAAGTTCGCCATTTTTATCGGTCGCTTACCTCGTTCTATCTCCTTTTATTGTTCCTCTCTGTATCGGATTACGTATAGAGCAAAGCTATTGGATAAAGCATACGCTATCTCAAATAAAATAGGAACTAGAAGCGCGTAGTCGATTTCTCTTTTGTAAACGCGTTATTACAGTTTATTCAATAAAGCTTCATTTCAACAAACATCAAATTGAAATTAATTAAACAAATGTATTGTAATATGTACAAGAATATGATATATTCAGATAAAAAAGCATCCGTGCAAACGAACTGAAAAAAAATAGTATATCATAAAAATATTAATTTCATAAATTTTCTACTTTTACAGTCGTTCGTTTTTTTTTCCTTGTACATTATACTATTTTGTTTAATTATTGATTTAAACATATGTAAAGATTATACTGCATCACTGTAAGCTCATTTATATGTATCAATAGTCCTTATCACGCATACTTTACTTTGTTTGAAGGATCATGATCCCGGAATATCTAGGTATTCATTCCTGGCATTAGTGAGGTCTATCTGGTTCGAGCATTACCTTGCAACTCGCGAATGCGTCAGCTGAAACCGCGCTCGCACTCTCGTCACGAGTCGCGAATAAAACGTTTTCTTAAAAAGAACCGCGACCAAGATGCGGCATTTAAATGCCAGTTCGAGCGGTGAAGGCCCGTTATACGGTCGTGTTACATGGTGGAAATAAAATAAATGTAAAGAAAAGAACGATCGAGGTAACCGGGTTCAAGTGGATTGAAGCAGAATTATCGAGTTCAGTTTCAGTTCATCCGACGAAAGCGTTTGCCTTGCAGGAAAATGGTTCACGATCATGCGAACGCACGTAATATAACGTACTTGAAGTACACGTAAGACTCGATTCCGCAAAGAAAAGCACGAAGGCATGAATCCCTTTAAAAAAAAAACCCGTTCCTGGGTCTTCTTTCATGAAGCCAGAAAATTAGTGATATTAAATATTATATTCAAAAATATATCGAGTAATAATAGACGGATAACAATATTACAAGTTTTTTAATATTGTAAAAGAAAGAAAGAGAGTGAATGAGTTATCAGTCGATTAATGAATTAAAATTACTATTAAAGGCCACCTGATAAAGAACCCGTTTTTTCTTGCTGAAGCAACTTTTTCCCTTCTTTCATCTCCTCTCCTTTTTATTTGTTCGTCAAACCGCGCGCCTCTCATTTCCTTTCGCGGGCGAATCAAACGAGAGTATTCGATTTCGCGGCTAGCCAATATCGCTTTTTCTCATAGCCGTATCTCCAACGCCGGCAACGTAACGTTAGCCGATTTTTATGGAGAAGTGAAACGAGAAACGCGGGAAATATCGCCTGACTAGCATAAATCTGTTTGAAATTTGTTCGTGAGAACCGCTAACTCGAATTAATTTGCATTGACACGCAAAACAGTTGTTTATTTCAGAGAAAATCTCTATATAGGCTAAGAAGCTGTCTAGCAATGAAATTTAATTATATTTTATATCAATAAAGAATATACTTATCACACAAATAGAGTCATGAAGAGAAATTAATAAATTTTCCTTCTGTTATACGTCAGAGGAATTAAATTACTCTGTAAATAAAGTAAAAGAGAACGGTCGGTTGAATCGTTCCGAGATCGCGGTACAATAGTACAGAGTTAGTAAAGTGGTTCTTCGCTCGAGTTAACTCCGGTAGCTGAATCAACGACGCGCGCAAAACAACAATATTAGATGACGGAACAGGAGAAGACGAGCACAGAGAATTTAGGTTCACAAAGTAGATTAGTGACGGCTGGTGAAAAGGAAGGGTGATTCGGACGTTTTCAAACCAAAAAACTCACTCGCCAACTCGTTTCGACTCGCTTCGACTTATTCTCCTAACTGCGGTCGCCAGGAAGCGATTAGCGCTTTCGTGTCTAATCATTATACTTTCTCTAGAACGCGAGTTTTTACCTGGAGCCTATCATTCCGCTTGTAAATTTAATTACGTTTAATTGTCGTGTATTCAATTTCAGAATTTATTATTCTCTATCAATTTTCTTTATCTTCTAGTTTCCCATTGACATTTTCGCTTAGTTTTACTTCTGTGATAGAAACACAAATTATACTAAGTATCAATTAAACATTAAACTATCAGTAAGTACTTATTTTACTTCTATCTATTTAAAACCAGCTTATTATATTTAAAGAGAGTCAGTTATTCAGTTATTTATTATGCGTAAACAGGTATACTCCCGTCATCGCAATATCCTGTTCTAAGTATGTTATTTATCGACAAATAAAAAGTATAATTAAAAATATAATTTTATACATCTCGAGAGACGAGATTAAACCTGTACTTGCTCTAAAATACGGATCACAGCGGCCTTAAGTGGAATATCCCGTTCGAACGATGTCAATGCGCGTATAAATCGGCGGCAGAAGAGCGCAAATCGCGGCCGATTTTACGATTCTAATCGGTGCATCGGAGATATACGATCGCCGATCTGAAAGGGAAATCGAGCATACGACACGCTTCAAACAGATTATCCGGACGATCGGCCAGCCGGCGGTTTCGCCTCGTCGTGATCTGCAACCGCGAGCGGCATGCCGCTCTTACCCGGCAAATTTCTACTTTTATTTATGACGGCAAATTGCGCTTAACATCTCGCATGGTACTTGAAGAAGAAGCACAAATACCTGTCTCGCCGACTGAATAATACAATGATCGATGATTGGAGATCGACCATAGAATGCTCGTTGATTATTCGATCAACATAAATATTTGATATGTCGTTTAATTGAAAACAAATAATTTCAATAAATTAGAAGAAACATTTTTGAGATTGCGACAAAAGGTTTCCATAATAAACTTGAAAGTAAATATATTATATTATGTATTTACCATTAAAAACGCAGACTATCGAGCCTCTCTAGATTGCATGTCGTCTTACCTGAAACATGAACGAAAAAGGAAATTAGTTGATTTGATTTCTAAGTTACTATTTATGTTTGATAATTTTAAATTTTTTTATTAATTTATTTTAAATGTTTATGCATTTTATATTAACCGTCTCTCAAGGAAGTCCCGATCTACCGTTTCTTGAGAGAAGTCGGTCAATGTTTACTATCGTCATTATAGCAGTAATCCAATTAGCTTAATGCGGTCGATATAATGAGCTCACTAGGCTAGAAGGTCTCTTCAAAGAGTGGTTGTGAAAAATAAATTTTCCCGTATACATATATAAAATAATTTTTATACAATTAGAAATTAACAAAAAGTAGAAATAAAATAATTGCTGCAAATGACAATAATTTAATATCAACTATATATACACCATTATTTAATATAACTACATACACACCATAAATTCTGTCTTTTATACCGACAAAATTAGATGATGTTAAATATATAAAATTATTGTCATTATAGCAATTATTCTTTTATTATGGAATAGATTAAAAGTAAATAAAATAAAATAAAGAAGCATATATTTTAATTTACCTTTTTATATACTATCTTTTATTTTTCCTCGCTCAATTTTTAATATTTTATTTACTTTCAATTCCAACGTATCTTGAAATCAAATTATCATGCATATTTAAATCACGCATAAAAATTTATACAATTTATATGGCGATATAGAATTTGCAAAAATCACCATTTGTATTTGCCAGATTAAACAATTTTAATCTTTTAAAAATGCTAAAAGTTGAATTTTGTCAATAATAAAAAAACGTTACTATTCTGAAATAAATTTTTCTTCGATTCTTATTCTTCCCCAGCTGCTCACTTATAACGAACGACACCGAAGTAGTCGCGTGACATTAAAATACATCCGCGAAGAATCGCAAGGGATCGGCGGGTGCGATTGGCGCGGTACACGTATGTACTCGCGGCGACGAAGAACGATTACGCCACGCATGTTGGTCTCTTTACGCGGTGGAACGAGAGCACGACGACGGGACGCGAAGAAGGATCGCCGGCGATCAAGGGGACGGCGCGGCCGTAAAAATTGGAAACGGCGGAAGGGAGTCCCGGCCGTTTTCGCCAGTGGCGGCGGCGTTCACTTTATATCATTCGGTAGAAACGCAGCCGCGCGCGGCTCGCGACCGCCGGCGCAGCTATTTATATAAAACCAGATCCCAGCACAATAGCAACTTTCTACTCCTACACGGGAAGCGGTGGGGCCCGGCGAGTGTGTGGCCCGCGCGCGCTTACACGCCGCGGACGCGCGCTCTGCACGCGCGCTCTCACGCTGCGCCGCATGCGGAAAAACGCATCGGAATTCCCCTCGACGCACGCGGACACACACAATTCTCCTTTCTTCTCTCGCTTAACAATCATGAAATTAGAACTGAACTCGTTACTTTAATTGTCGACAATCTTGGTCGCCGGGCAAGCTCTATTGCAACTGACATAATTTAAGACGTATTACATTCACGCGCAGCATCCAGGCGGATAAAGGTAAGAGAAAATGGATTAATAATTCATATCTCTGGAGTCGTGCGTGCAGCGAGAAAACCACATTTATCGTGGGATTTTATTTCTAAAGATATCCTAAAAGAACTGACAATACTAATTGTCGAAATTCATTAACCTTCCAACGTAAACAAAGCCGTTTCTCAAAAAGTTACGTCTTCCGCGTTCATTGCTTCATATAATTATATAATTCGTACAATTTATGTTTCTCTCTTTCATATTTTCATAATATTTTATAAATATGAACTGTTTTAGAATATAGAATTATAAAAGAAATTATATAAAAAGTTTTAAATAAAATTGACACCTGTTTAAGGCCGAGAAATGAATTTTTGACATAAGTTGTTAAGAAAATATTCTCTCTCTCTCTCTCTCTCTCTCTTTCTCTCCGCGTTAATGATATATAATAGCAGTAACAGTATGCAACATAAGAATATACATATGTACATACATACATTTTCTCTCTCAATTTGCACGATCATTATTGAAAATACTTCCGAGAAGACCGGGGTATTGATTTAAGAAACCTTTCGCCGTATAACCCGCTTTCCGTGCGTCCCTACCCCCACAGACTAAAACTGTGTGCAAAAGTAAAAATGCCACCCATAGTGCATGCGTGACATGCGTGCGCGTTCGTGGAACGCCTCAACACTCCGTGGAGGCGAAGCTCATTATTATAGGAACGTCGGGAAGCTTTATTTCGAAGAGGAAACCGGCACGCCCCGATGTTTCCTCCTGGCGGGCCGCCGCTAATCGCTATTTTATTTAGCGGACAAACTGGCAATTACATCGCTTCACGAACAAGACACGCACCCACGCAGGCCCGCTCGGGCGACGCCGCGCCGCGCCGCGCCGTGCCGTTCGTCTGGGTGCGTGTTCGTCGGCACACAAAGTACGAAAGGGCTGAAAAGGATCCTCGATCGACGAAACGTAAATATTATCTGCGAGAAAGGAAAGAAGAGAGAATGCGTAAGTATTACATTAAACCGGCGATTGTCGAAATGTTTTAGTAGAAATTTTATGTAAATCGCTTTCATATTTTAATTCACATGACACATGAGAATTTCTTAAGATTTATAATCAGATACGTGCTTCTGAAAATTGCTTCTTCAGAAAGATAGCGCGCGGATGATTGTCTTCTATTCGTTGCTCTCTCACTTATTCTTCTGCAGATAAAAATACTATTTCTTAATGTAAACGCATAAAATAATACATAGAAATCTTTATTTTTCTATAATTTTGTAAAACTTTGTAAAATTAATATAATTTTATAAAATTTTATAGATGTTTAATAAAATTCTGATTTAAAGTTGTTCTCAGTTGTTCTCAATTTACGCGAGGGAATAATATCAAATTACGTTTTATAGGAAATTCTTTTCAATATTGTTTTACCATTTCATAGATATTCAGACAAGTTAAAGCAACAATTTACTGTATCTATACAAAAACAAGAATTGTTTTGTTTTCATCTGCGCAATGTAATATATGTAGAAAAAAAATATGAGTAGAGCAAAAATTTCGCCGCAAACACATTTTCGTTTGTTACACGAGTAACGGACACAGAGTCGCGAGGGAAACAAACGTAAAATCGAGCTGGCCAATAGCCGCAGGCGTCACAATGTAATCCGCGCGTGGTCGAAGACACGCGATTTCGAGCCCGGAGTGATAAGCGCACACACATTCTTTCGCGATCGTGAGAATATCTAAAGGCCACCCGAGAACTCGATGACGGTGCCCGACGACGCGCGGCAGGCATGTTGCACAATACATTTCAGTCCATTAAGCACAAATCCCCGTTATATATGAAAAGAGCTTTATGCAGTCTTGCGATATCGGGAATATTACATCACGCAATACATAAGATTTACCTCTCGAGTTTCTTCCAACTTCCGTCAAATGTTAAAATTCTTAGCTGACTCGAGGTAGAATTTCTTATTGAGAAAAGAAATCCTCTTGTCGCACTTGAAATTTTCCAATTACACGTAATTTAGAAATCTAAATATACACGCGACTTAAACCTTCAATTAATCAATTATGCATTTAAATAAAATTTTATTCTTTATTTAATTTTAAGCGAATTCGATTAAAAAATATTAAAAATAAATTATTGAATTAAAAATATATTAATTCAAAGTTTTAGTCACGATACCTGATGTTAGATGTTAAAAATTGCGCAAAGCATCGACTCATATTTAATTAAATGAGAAAATATTTAAAGTCGATGAAAAGATCCTTCAGTAATAGTTCGCGAGGGAAACCAAGGGCACATGCATAATATACTATGAAATAACGTTGGTCATAAATCACACCGATGAACGGTGCGCATTTGAAAAGCAATCATATAAATTGGACAAAGTCATATAAATCTGATACTCGCGACATCTCTTCCGCGACGATATCTTCAGAATGCGGTTGCATGAAAATATCTTCCACGGAGATGTACCGAATTGTTGAAGCCGCGCTTTTTCCCCGACGTATTTTATTACCTTCTGTATACAAATTGCAAATATAATTGCTTAGTAAAATTTATTTTCAGTTAAAAATAACAACATCGTACCGCAGACAAATCTCCAAGCATATATTATTTCATAAAGGGATGTATGTTTCTTAAAAGATCAGCTTATTAGCATGACATATAGCAATTTTCTCTCAGCTGGAGATTATTATAATAATTAATATTATTATATAATTATTATAATAATAAAATCTATAGCTAAAAAAAAATAAAATAATGTGTATTTTCTTAAATACATATGAATAT
>VBVQ01000966.1:13030-31096 GCA_011636635.1 Tetramorium simillimum
TATAATAAAAAAATCTATAGTTAAAAAAAAATAAAATTTCTCAATGAGTATTTTCTTAAATACATAAGAATATCAACTAAAATTATACTAAATTAAAAATAATCTGTTAAGTAAAATAATTCACTTAGGAATTTTCAAGATGAAATTTGTTCAACTTTTGTTTATTTTTAACTTTCTTTGCAAAATGAATAAAAAATAATTATTTATGAATAAATGTAGATAAATGGACAATTAAATGCCATGTCAATTTTCGAAAAAATTCATATTACCATTTTAACTTCACAGATCTCTCGTCTTAAGATTAATGACAAAATAAATCTAGCAGAATAAACCGATTTAAAGAGGATCACGATTGTCGATTACACCATTGACATTTTTAGGAAAAAAAATGTATTGACCTGCAATTCTTGGTGCTCCTAGAACTTGCTCGCCATTGCATTAAAATAGAACATAAACAAGCCTGCCGAACCACGCGGAACTTATTAACGTAACAACGTTAACTAGGTGCTCGTAGGAAGCGTAGAAAAGCCGCCCCGAAGGAGAGGCACGTATCACGATGACCGCGTATCATTCATTGCATGGGGGCGTATTAATAACCGCTGTCGGGATCCGATGCGTAACATCTACACACGTCCGATTACGAACAATACTTGTAATACGCGGCTGTGGCCGCGCTCCCTCGGGACGGCATCATGTCAAAATGTGCATGCATCACGATCTGAAATGCAATTGTCACGAATATCGCTGTCAAGACTGATTGTGCCTATGCGGCATTATTGCCGTTGCGTCGGCGTGAATACGCTAAAGCGTCCTCGAGCGCTTTACCTTGACCTTTCGCGGGTAATTTTAATCCCTCTCGAAATCGATGTAATTCAAGTATTTTATTGACGTAATTCAGAAAAGAAGTCAGGCCGTATTTCGAAGTCAAACTTCGAACTACAGCCTGACTTCTTTTCTGAATTACGTCAATAAAATGCCAGATGAAGATAACAAAAAAAAAAAACATTTATATTTGTACAATATCTTCTTAGGGTTATTATATCGATCCATGCCCCATCTTCCCGACGAAGAAATTTATTATTAAATTCCTTGACGGAAGTTATGCGAACGGTTAGCCTGAGCGCGGTCGATGGGAAAACTTATCGTCTGTACAGTTTAGTCATGAAACTTAGTTACGAGACTTCGTGCCAAAGGTGGATTAAAGTTTTCCGCAAAGTAGCAAAGTAACCCTGTCCGATTGTACGATTGTAAAATGATCATTGTATTGCCATTTCTGGAATGTTCGGTGCAGTAAGCGTATTCTTTATGGTACAAGGAACAACGTTCGCGAGAGGCGATAATAACTTAACGGATAATTTCTGAAAAAGAAAATATACAGATATAAATTTCTCTCAAATTATACACGTTTTATATATCGTCCGATAATCATCTGACAATTCACATCTCATCGTGAACGCGGATTTTACAGTTACGATAATTGGTGTAACCACCAAAGGCGGCAAAGCAGAGGTAAAGCTAAGGCTGTGTGTGTGTGTGTGTCATGGTTTTGTTAAAATAATAAAATAATGTAACGTTCACCGCGCAATTAGATTCTGCTCTCTCGCCATTCTGTTTCGCGCGATGGAAATTGATTAGCCGATTTGCTACATCGCGATACACATATATATATACGTAACGAAGCGACAGCGATTCCTCTTTCTCTCCCGAGGCGCTCTCTCAGCCCCCACGACGTAATAAATTCTCCACGAAACACTGCGTGGATCGCCCTTAATTTATAATCCACGCGAAACAGCGCAGCGAAGTTAAAGCATCGCGGAAGCGCGGGGCGCGAATAATTCACGATACCACCGTGTTGGTGGTTGCGCTCACTTAAGGCTCTATCTAACTAGGAAGAGCCGTGGGCGCCATTATGTGCACACTCTTGTATTATCAGACGTGTCTCTAGGTTTCGTATTTACTGTCCCTGTCGCCGGCCGGTATTTTTTCAACCTTTTCTTTCTCCCTTCTTACCTGCCGTCATTCCGACGCAGAAGCTTGTAACATACTTTCTTGACGGTCGTCCTTTGTTGGCATCCGACGTGCCAGAATTTACCGTAATAGTCAGCCTAGAATATCGACGAGAAAGAGAGAGAGAAAGAGAACAGCGATCGCCGAAGGCACGTCGATAATGAGGGTAATAATTTAAGATTCAGATGCGATCTCGTATATACACATATGAGTATGTATATGAGCGTACAGTTTATTGATACATTACCTAAATGCCTTGTATCTAAATGCATGTTTTACCTAAACGCGCGAACGTCAGAGTTTAAGTCTAAAACGCTCCTTATCATTTCCCAAAATAGAATTTCCTAAAACTTCGCAAGACGATCTGAAATAATATTAGAGATTACTGTTTCTTTATTTATTCTATCTTATTTAATTTTTTATTTGATGAAAGAGAAAGAAAGTATTGATTCCGAAATACAACATGTAAAACAGATTAGACGTAAATCGATTTTATTTTGTCCTTTTGATACTTATTTTTGATATCTTAGAATGGAGCGTGACAAGTTTTAAAACCACATTTTTATAACAATAATAAAAAAAAAGCGTATGTTATTACGATAAGGCGAAGTCTCGCAGATAGCGACGTTCAAAGCAGTGATAGCGCGTGACGAAGTGGTTTAGAAACGCCACGCGGGCAAATTAACTCGTTTATGTCCCGCTGCGACGTGCGAAATATCATGTTTTTGAGTGACGAATCCACGACGCGGCAGGTGGTTGGCAAGGACATCGCTGTTACGCAAAACGATGACAAAACGGTACCTGGCTGCGAGTCAATCGCGGTCCTTAGGCCGTCTGCGACGGCGATCGTAAAACCCGATTCTCCGCCGAACCGTACATTGCTCACTCTCGATCCCGCGTTCTCTATTTTTGCGTTAGACCGACGGACACTATCGCTCGCATGCAAATCAACGCGAAGGAGAAACGAGTAAACTTCGAACCCCAATAAAACGTCATCGCGCACATCATCAGCGCAATTACCGATGAATTTACAAGCCACTTTAGTAGGTACATATCAATTTTACGATGTTAAAACGCGTTCTAGCCTCGGCGAGAGATAGCGCCGTCGATCGTGGCTCCGAAACTGTCTTTTCCTATTAATTACTGATATTAATAATCTATGATTGCGTCAAACGAATGGTAGAATCAACTTTTTTTTTAAATATGAGTAAAAAACGATGTTCTTTTGTCAATAGCATCGTATTGCGCATATCATCCATTACACGTGTTTTTCTAAAGCCGATAATTTCTTGGAAGGAATATTTATAAATTTTGCGCATTGAATAATAGACGTTTAAAGCATTCAAATAAATCGAAGTATATACACTGAAGAAAAGAAATTCTGGTTAAAAACGGATGAATCAGAAAAATCTTGTAGGATTGATCAAATCTTCTGGTTATTATATTAAGTTATAAAGTATTGAGAGAGAGAATTCTATTATAATAACCAGAATATTTGATTCAATCCTACAAGATTTTCTGATTCGTCCGTCTTTAACCAGAATTTTTTTCAGTGAATATATCTCGTTAAGCATAATAATATCGATATACATGTATGCACACATTTTTATGTTCAATGATGCACATCTTAACCAAATGAAGTTAATCAGAATAACAAATTCTTTCGTTCAGATAAATATCAATTTGACGATTATATTTAAATAATAAAAACTGATATGCTATCAAAATGATATGCCAGTTAAAATATTTTTGTATCTACTCGAGGAAATAATTTACAATTTTTTATTCAATTTTATAAGTAAAGATTTGTATTCGAGTCACTAGATCGTTAATTGTAAATTACAGTACTCCAATTACACCGGTAATTCCTTTATTTCCTTGCAGTACAATGCCGCAAATACCCAATACATCTTCGTTAATGGTACCGATGTCACAGTTACTAACTTTATAGTTACCCTTGCACAATTGTTACATAATTGTGCTACTAATATCCGTGTTTCAAAATAGCGATTATTCACAACGCGTTGAAATCTCGACGAACATTCACAGTGTCGGAGAGAAGTACGGCATAAATATCGGTAATGGTAGCCATGAAAGACGGATTTAAACGGAACTTCAGTTCACGAGTACAGTGAAAGTGCGCGGGTGAGATCGGAATTATTGGAGCATCGGAAAGCTGTTAACATTAACATCCATTTTACGATTCTACGGAAATTTCCGAATGTTCGTGGAAAATCCGGGCTGAACTTTATTTCAACATAACTCTGCCGATTTTTTTTTTTACGAGCGAATAATATATAATCATACGTATTATGGCTGTCAGCATATTTTCATGCTGCATAATTATACACATATCCCTATTCACGTCTGCACATTTGATTTATTTTTACGACACCGAATAACATTCCGCACAATGTCATTCAAGGCTGTGAATATTTTACTTTCACCCGAGTTTCTCAACAGCTATCAATACGAGAAAAGAGATCGCCCGTGTGAAAGGCGTCTCACCGCCGTTTCCGAAAGTACTGCCGCTCGTATCGATCTAATAAATATCACATAATTGTCGCGCACGTAACGTACGTGCCACGTGTTACGTGTTCTCGCGAAAAATATTTGTTTCCTGCCGGAGTGGTGCTCGGCGTAGAGATAAGCCTGAATAGGCAATTAGGATTTTACGCCGTAAAAAGGAATTCGTATTTACGTACGTCTCGCGCGTGTGCCTTGTGTACATACATTACGCGCGTATACAGGTTCACACGTATGCATATGCAAGTGCGAAAAAGGAAGCCGCGGAAAGGGGGAGGACGGGGGAACAAAACGCCGTAATGTTGGGCGCTCGAGACGAAAGACCGGGACAAGCGCGACGCCGTAATAACATTCTTTATGCGCGTTTCACGGGATGGAAACGCCGGGATAATTCTAGAGCAGAAGAATGAACACCTGCTGCCGCACCTCGAGGAGAGCACCCATTCACGGTTCTTCGTTTTCATTCAGCATTTCTTCTTACTTCGCGCCCGTAATTTCTCTCGCTCGCGCGACTCGCGAGCGTAGGGACGCGCGCGTAACGAAGTAATTAATCCTTCGGCTACCTACATACGTGCCAGCCACGGCAGACGAGCTCGCGGTAATAGCAGGAAACTTTTAATCCTGCGTATCAAAGCGGCGATCTCATTACGATTTTTTTTTTGCATAGTGCAATTAGGACGAGACGGGGAAAGAATGTATCGCTGCGAATACTTTGTGATTATCAGTAACCCGCGACATGTCTTTACATTGCGAACTCGTATGGGTTGCCACTGCTCTTACTCAATATTCGGTTAATTTGACTAAAACAGTGAGATAAACTTAGCGATTATAAATATTTAAAATAAGCCTTACTCAATACGTTGTTAATTTATCTAATTTAACTTTCATGTTGGTCAAAATTTTACCTTCCTTTTGGTCAAAATTAATGAAATATTGAGTAGGAACAGTGGCGACTACACTGGAAAAAAAAATTGGTTATAACAATTTAGTTTTGATAAAAGAACCTTGGTGAAATAGTTTCAGCTAAACATATAGGTCATTATGACAAAATAATATTATAATAAAAATGAAACGTTCATAATTGTTATCAAAATGTTTTGTTATTATTATTATATTTAGTAATACTAACTAAATATTTCAAAATAGTTGCATTACTAAATACATCTTATAAGTTCACCTAGAATTTTTTTTCAGTGTGTGGAATAGTTAAAAATGACTTGATTGAGAAATTGAGTGCAATTTGATACTACGAGTTTAACAGTGTAATCCGTGGCGAACGACAGGATGGATTAGAGAGCTCATTTCTCGAACGCACCGCAATCGGAAACGTAATCGCGAATCGCGGAACTCGCGGATGGCAAAGTCCACGTCTCGACATGGCTGTGCAAATAACGACGGATCGAAAAGTGGACGCGCGCGGCGATGAGAAAAGTTCTGAGCGCAAAGTTCTTGGCTGCGTTCAATCGGAGGGACCGGAATCGACGGTAGAAGAGCAAAAGAAGCGTCGCGTTGGATAACGCCGTTAATGCGGCACGACAATCCGATCATAACGGTAACGTAACGTAACGTAACGATAATAGTTGTAGAAAATTATACCGGTCCCGGTACGCAATTAAAGCGTTACTTTGTAATACGTAACACGCGAGTTCCTCCGCTCGCCCATGTAAGGAAACCCGTTCCTGGGGACTTAATTTTCATCCGGGGCACTCTGTTTCCGGTTTGGTAACCTCCTGAAGAATTGCAGTAATGCGTAACACACACGGCCGCGCGACTTCTGCTTTTATACATGCAACGAACTCTCGCTCGGAGCGCAATTATCGATGCCTCCCGTCGAACTTTTAAACGAAAACTTCGTTGCTCCCGTAGCGAGTGTTTGTCACACTAAATGATCCGTGTAATGATGCATATTACACGCGAGTCTACGTCCACGTGAACTCAAGATGCCTTTTAAACTCGCGTCGATGAGATAAAGTAATAATTTTCCCTTTAAACGATGTAAATATAATAAAATCTAAAAATTTGTTCGGCTAAATAATAAACGATAGTATTCACAGGAAATTCTAATGGATAATCACTGTAATGGATTTTCGGCGTAATTAGTGGTTCGATTCACGAGATGCTTGCGCGCTGCAAAATCTAAATTTAGAGACCGATTGGAAATGGTTGACGTCAAAAGTCGAACAAGCGAACTGTGCGATATTGCGTAGACTCAAATAGGTAGACGTACATGCATTATGCTGCGTGTAATTAGATTTCTACGCTTGCACCACATGAAACGCGGCGAATTTTGAGATCGGTCAGCCAATGCCCATCAGCAAGCGACGACTTTGGTAACTTAATTACCTGCCCACTAATTGACCGTTCAACTTTTTATTTAAAACAAAAGCAACGTTGGCCAATGTGATGAGGCACCTCTTGTAATAATGAATGCAATGTAACTTGAGAAACATTCATGCTTTTTCAAGTGATATGTAGGCTAATATAAATATAAATGTTGCTACATATTCTATGTTTCTAAAACTATAATTTCAGCAAATCCTCTCAAATGATTTTTTTTTAAAGATAATAATTACGACTTTTTATAACAAGTCAGAAATTACTTAATATTTCTAAAACTAATTCTGTAATCTCTATAATCCTAAATCACATTGTGATGAATGTGTTTAAAAAATATTTAGTATTCTCGTTTAAAAAAATTAATCGTAGTACTTTTTATTATTTTAAAATTTGATTTTATGTCTAGCACTTTTATCATATATCTCTCTTACATATAAAATATTGTGTGTACAATTTATCTATATTGATATAAATGATAAAAATATACGATCGACTATAATCATATTTGTTTGTAATAAACGATTTGTTGATTGAGTGATATAATCTGCTTCAATTATTTGGTATTATGACGCAAATATATTTGATCTATGCTCGAAAATAATTAAAACTATATGCGCAGGCGTTTTAAATCGATAGCGTTTTTAATTCAAATTATACTAATTTTCACGGGAAGAGAATTAATATTTCATTCGAAACGCATTTCAATCAAAATTGTATTACTGGTTGAAAATTTTAAAGTAAAATGTAAAATTGCAAATCAAAGGAGCTTCGCAGCAATTTCGCGTTTTTAATTAACTGCGAGTTCTTTTCAAGAGAATTGAGAAGTTAATTATTCCCGAAGCGATCCAGCATACCCAGCATACCACGCTACCATTGAAAATGCTATTTATTGTGCAAACCAACTTCCCCATAAAAGAAGTCTCTCTTTTCACCATCAATTTCACAAGCAACTTTAGTACATTTGTTTAAATCCTTTATCATTCTACCGCGATAATTAAATACGCCGTCTCTCCTTGCTTGAAATGAGAACGAGACTCCGAGAAAGAAACAAACATTCAAAGGTTGCCCTCATATTGTCATTTTCGAATGGGGGAACCACAGAATCGCGCGTTTCATCGTGGCTCTTCCTCTTGTCTCTCTTTTTCGACGGCAGGCAGGCAATTAAATCCACCGTTGTCAGCGAAATTACAACGGGAGTTCCGTTTCTGCTCTCACGTGACCGTCGCACAATGAGGCGAGGAGAGACACGAGACACCGCCCGTCCTGGTTTCCAGCATTTGACTTCCGCCTCGGAATCCTCGTCGAGGCATTCTTGCTGCTTTGTCGCAAATCGAGTGTACGAGTACGTAAAAGGGAACAAACGAAGTCGGCCTGTTCTCGAATCTACCTCGGTCAACTCTGTTGACAACTGCTTCGTATCGTGAAATTTACTCGCCTCTGCTCCAGTTTCCGACTGTTCTTTAGGGGCGGTTTTAAGAAGCAAAATCATTGCTCGAAATCATTTTCCGAAGCTACTGTGTCTCTAAAACTCTTGTTACATGAAAAGATTTTATGAATTTTTTAAATACAGAGGCACACGACGATATTTTTGTATCAATTAAAACTAAATAAATTTTCTAAATATGGACATGTTAAATTTTTTCACACATAACATGGTATAACATTTTCCCTATAAACCCGAGCATCTTCAATGTAATCCATGATACAAGTTAAGAATTGTTTTGAACATTAATATCTTAATTCTCTTTCTTCGTAAATATATAAATTACATAAACATATTATATCGTAAAGAGTAAAAAGAAGTTAAATGAATATAAGGTGCAAAAAAATGCATTTTTTAATTTAACGTCGTAAAAATGAGTTTATACTTAATTCTTTCCTAACCGAGGCGAGTAAATTTAATTAAACCATATATTGCTTTATATGAAATAACAGTATGTTATTAAGACACTGGAAAAATATTGGAGGTGCTTTGTTCACGAAGACTTAAATCGAGAAATATTTTCTTTTATGTCACATGAAATATAATTATTTTAGAATCATAGTTATCTAGTTAATGCAGACTACGACAAGAAAATGGGTCATAAAGATTCTCTCCGGTAGTTATTTACTACTGGGTCCAATTATACAGTTACTGTGAGAAATAGGACTTAATTTCAAACTAGAATGTAATCAGAATCGTAATGCTAAGGAAAACGTTTCTGGTAAAATCTGGGTGATCGTTCAAAAACTCTCCATGCCGATCAATCACCAAGATGAGAAGATCTTTGACAGGATCGACTTCTAATAGCTTCGCCAGCAGTTATTAATATGTGTGTGTGTGTGGGTGTTTTCTCAATACTAAAACCAGGAGGGAAGAAGCGCGAGAGAGAGAGAGAGAGAGAGAGAGAGAGAGAAAGAAATATGACGCATACGCGGATGTGGACCGATGACCTTAACCTACTTCCTCTTTATTTTTTTCTTTCTCCCTTGCCTCTTTGCCCTCTCATCGGTAAACTTCTCTCGTTCCTTATTCTCTCTTTCTCCATTTCACATGTACTTATATGTGTAATGACGTATCCGTATGCAATCGACGATGTCGTATACTTCAGCTCGTGGGCATATATTAATATCAAACCGCCATGCTGCTTAAATGAAATTGAATGTGTACGGAATACTAACTAATACGGAGTTTACAGCTCGGTTGATACTCGGCCGTCTTTGATCAGTTATGCGATTTGCTTTCGCGTACAATCATTTGCCTAATGGAATATGGAGGTAGCTTTAGTCGATTAATAGAAATTTCGGCGATTGATCTTATCGCCAGAGTGGAATTGGAAATGTTCGTTATCGAACTAATAACCACATAAACATAACGCTGAGAAATTGTCCGTATATCTATTGATCAACGTTTGACGCGGTTGGACGAGTACTGTACGATATTTTAAAATATGAGCGAGACTTTCTCCCTCTTTTTTGACACACTGAGGCATTTTTCGCGAGACGAGAAAAGTATTCTTTAACTAATGACATGAAATTTCTCTGGGCGAGTTTGTAACGGCACGTTATAATGTGAGACAGCTAGGAAGCCACATATCTTATTAGTAGAAAATGTTGTTTGTGGGACGTGTGTCTGTGCGTTACTAAACGTTTTTATCAGAATACGTTATGCTCTAATGGTACATTGAGTTAAGGAGAAAGTGCGAATGTTTTGCGTGCGATTTCTGGCCAGTCATTCGCGCGACACTTACAGTTCCGCGTTGACACTTATTTTATTGCTCTAATGCGCTATAAATCACTCGATTAATACATGCCGGGTCATTTCAACGTTCTATAATTAATATGATAACGTTATTCACGTCAATAATTGTTCAGTTTAATTATTTAACATTATTACGATGGATCAATCAAAAGTTAAATTAGACGTCAAATTAATATTGTCTGTCAAATTAATGTTGATTATTGACTGTATAATCAGTCAGCGTTTTCACAAAAGCAAGTGAATAATTGAGTTCAGCATAAATTCGATGACTTAGAAATTTCGACTTCGCCGGCGCTTGATAATTCCGTTAATACGGAACGACTAGCTCGAAATTCGATTTAATAATGCCCATCAATGTGCATCCTATCAGGACGCTGCACATGCTTCAGTTGGTTCGCAACGGGGCTAGTGCATAATCGTAAAATCGATTATCACGAGTGAGTTTCTCGGATACGTAGGTACAATCACGGGACGAGAGGTCCCTCGAGAGACGCAATTCCGCCGCAGGGCGGCAAAGGCGGAATCGCGATAGAGGAACCGGTCGATGTCGAATGTCGAAAAACTGCCGTAATGTTTCAACAATCGCGCGAGCGCCTCGCATTCCGCCGTGATACGTGCGATTTTTTTGTCGCCGTATCGCCGCGGTGTTCCCGCATAGGCGACGTTCGGTGACATTTCGAGGGGAATTTAAAGTGAGCGGGAATACATGCGGCAACGGAAAAAACGGGGCCCCCGAGATATTTCAACGTCGGCCGTCGTCCTCTTCCTCGTTGGCGCGCGGGCCCGCGTTTGTGAGGGAAATCACGGTGCGCGCGGCGTTGATATTGTCTTCCGCAAGGGACGTCGTCGATGCGCCATCACTTTACAAGCCGTGTGGGAATGTCCCTCTCCCTCGGCGCATAACAAACGCACGGGACAGAGCAAGAAACCCGATCGACTGGTGTATTTTTTCAAACGTTGTCACGCTACGTTCGCGAAAAGGCATTCTCTGTTGGCTCGAGTCGCGATTGGGTTACCTCTTTCGTTAGCTCTTTCGTCCTTTCCCGCTGGATAACACGATGGCGGGTCTACAGAAAAATTCCAATTTGGGTCTTAAACCGAGAAGTAATCGCATTCCCGGCACTCTACATTGCATACGTATGCGCGTACGCACGTTTTTGCATTTCACATCCCTGTTCATTCACACAGCCACAAATACACACGATGTTAATACGACCGTGCAATCTGTTCATGGTGCACTTTGGATATTGCTAATATCAACGCTATGCACTATCCCACTGAAACGAGTTAAAAAGGTATTGTGTTTCACAGATTCCAATAAAGTTTGAAAACAAAGAAACGTAGCTCGACAGAGGATTTACAGAGAATTCTAAATAAAAAAGACTGAAAGATCTCGACTCAAAGCGAAATAAATTTTTTCTCGATTCCGTGCACAAGCTCACAATTGAAATTTCTTTTTCAATTTTTCATAATCGACGTGAAAATAACGTCACTTAAGCAGAAATATTACTAACGAATAAATTTATGGTATGGAAACAGAAACGATAGATCTTAAAATACTTTCTTGAAAATCATACTTCACGACCCCATTTTTTATAATTGTATATAAATTTATATCGTTATTTTCATCATCCAGTTATTTAAAACGGCCATTTCAGGCTCATTAATTTAAGAGTAGGGTAAATATGTAAAAAAAATCTAAATAAGTTCGGTCTAAAGTGGTTAAATATGAGATATTTTCGAATCTATTTTGTGTTTTGTGTGGCTGCACAAATAAAATAATTACCAAAGTTTGTTATTACATCGTAAAACTTTCTGCCACATTAAATGTATCGAAAAGTTGTACTTAAGTAGATGATAACGATATACCATTTTTGCATATATACATATACATATATACATATATCGCAAAAATTTAAATATATAATTTTATCCAATAACTGCTACCTGTATTACATAATCTCGAATTAATGTTATGCATGAACGAGCTATGAATGCTAATGTATAGATGCGTTAACTGTCGGCAAACGTAACAAATTACGCAAACGAAGAAAAACCATTAAAAGCCATAATATAGGCAACAGTATTTTTTTCAATTTGTTATTGATTATTATATCCATTGATTATATCCGTTTTACTGCAAAGCATTATTCATAAATTTCCTTTTTTCTAAATACACGCATTTATAAATTTACAATTTTTAATCATTTTATTATAATCATATTATTATTATCTAAAAATTTACCATGTAAATTTCAGATTAATAATAACGAAAATGATAAAAGAGAAATTCCGCATCGGAATAAGAAATTATATAAGTCGAAATTAAAAAGGAATGCGCGCAGAACGAAAGGAAGAAGCAACTACGTACATGTAAATATAATATCAGTATCACTACGCATATACAATGTAGAGCATAAAGCGCGTGCATGCTCATAAACGCAAGTGCATTCCTCCAGAAAATCGCATAGATGAGTAGACGCGCCATCGTCGTTTTCCAGCTGTGCACAAGGAGGACAACCACGAAGTAAATTCCGCTGATGTTTCAACGACGATGGAACAAGAACTTTGTTGCTGAGAGAGAGAGAGAGAGAGAGAAGATAGCGAGGGAAAATTTGCATCTCGTAGCTGCGGTATATTATACTGCGAAAAGTACCTAAATCAACGGGACAAACTTTTATATCGAGGGATACGTTTTCATACATGCATGTGCAAACACATCTTCTGGTTTAATGAAGACAAAACATTAATCCTGGAAGAATAGCAAACATAGTAAAGTGCTTTACGAAAGTGCAATAACTATAAAAGATGAAATTTCTTAAATCCTCACGATTAAAAATAATATGTATAAAATGTAATGAAAATATAATACTTGATTTTTTGTTCTTCCCTTTCTACATTAAAAAAGAATTATGCAGAACTTATTGTGCCGTTATTTTCACTTAAAAAGTGTGTAAAACTTTATGAAACAATTTTACAACGTATACTTCTAATAAGACAATGAAATTAGCTTTTGACAGCTTTGCGCTTGATACGCAAGAAATGAGAATATTTAAATGATACACGAAGTCAAATGGTAATATTATTCGAGAAGACGAATAATTAATGTGCTATAAAGCAATCGTTATGTTTCGAGGAGAGTTTAAAAACCAACAAAGATGATCGGTACTGACAATAAAGATTGCAATAATCGTTCCTTTTTGTTTTTAATAATTGATTTGATATACGCCAAGAGATTTAATGCTAAAATTTCTTTCAAATCCTTGAACTTCGATTAAAAAATGATTTTTCAAAAACCGGTTTTCGAAAATGACTCTCGTCCTTCGAACAATGAAATATTAATAATATCATCAAGACAAATGACCAGATGTATACATTTTGCAATTGTGATTGAGATTTATTCAAAGTCGATCGATAATACCGCCACAATGCGTCGCGTCTCGCATAAGCATTATCGACATTGTGCAATCGATATTCGCGGCCAAAAACACTTTTGAATAATACGATTTTTTGCTCCATTATTCACTGCTTGGAAATTAATTTCCTGTCGGTCGCATTTACAATTCTATATGATGTGCGTGCACGCATTACATTAGCATAGGTTCTATCAGCGTACGAAAGTGCGCTGTATCAAAGTGGTTTCCAATTAAACTGTCACGATTAACGACGTCGATAACATTAAAAATATCATCCATTCCTCTTTCCCTTGTCATTGATATTCCAGCGAGAAGAGAAAAAAAAGATTCACGATTTGCACATAGAAAATTCGAACATACGCGTCCGACGGTGACTCGGAGAAATGAACATATTTTTTAATTTGTGACGTATAAAACGTTGACATTTAAGACAATGGTTTAACGCGATGACGCTTAAGGTAAAGATTTAATGTAACATTTCTGAAATGAAAAGGTTAAAGAGTGAAAAGTATTCTTATAGAACGAAACTTGAATGCTGTTTCGCTGTATGTATATGTTTTTATAAATATATGAAGTTAATTATACACACGCATATAATTTCGTTAAAAAAGCTTCGTAAAAGTTTTAATCCCCATGTCTTGCATGAAAAAGGGCAATGGGATTGAGATACTCGTGCCAAGTGTTATCTTACAAGATCTTAAAATGAAATTTATCGCATTGCGCGTGCTTAACCACGATTAATAATAACTGGCCAGGCGTGCATAATCCTAAGCTCATTGTAGATTCTCTTTAAATTTCATTAAATTACAAGTTTTGTGCAACTATGCAGATATAATTCACAAGTTACAGAGATTAATGAGATTTTTTTTTCTTCGTTCAATTTAAAACGAGATTTTCATCAGAATTACGGACTTTAAACGTATCCTATTGTGATGAAGCATACGTGTCATGTTTCTCGTTTCTAAAGAACAAATAGTCCGGTCTCCAGGTTTTTCCGAGGGTTTCCTCGTGACGGAGAGGTTTCACGAAGGAAAGACGCCGAAGACACCCGGATGACTTATGGTATTATACTTATATTCATCACTGTTTGGTGTAACAAAAGCAGACGGCAATTACGTGCCACGCGGCAAACCTGTTCCCGGATCTGAGGACGGGTTTCCGTTTCCCGGCTCGTTAAGGCGACATGGTCGAGTTGGCTCATCCTGCAGCCAGAAAACTGTGCGAGTTCGCTGTCGTGGGACTCGGTGATGTTTTGTCGCATTTATTTAGCCCCGCCAGCAACGAGGTTGGTTCATTTTATCCCCTCGCCCTCGATTACTCGAAATCTTGAGACGAGTTACCGCTCGAGATAAAACTTCCGTTACTTCTCTCTCGGTGAGCGTGAAAATTTTGTTTGAGACACTGAATAAATAAGACAGTTTTCGTCTTATCTACTCATTCCATGTTTCACGCACGTATCGGTCGTTATTTATTTCTTAAGGTTTATTCAAGAGCGAACTGAACGAAATAAGCAAAGTCATTTCTCAGCTTGGAAGATAGCCCAAGTTAAAAGGCTCTGTGTACATTCGCTACGATAAAGCAAAATCTCTAATATAAACATCCATTTATCGTGACATCACTTATTCTTCAAGTTCCCCGGACTTTCAGATAAAGATTAAAACGTTTTATCGACAGCATATTTAGATGCCGATCGTAAGATTTATATCGCTTTCAGCAAGTCTCTTTTGAAAGGTTCGATCTGTTACGTCTCTTGAGCGAGTGGAAAAAAAAAATTCCTTCCCGCGATGAAGCATGAAGTAAAGCGATTGTATCGAGTTTTATAGCTCTGCTCGCAGATACATAAAGCACGTTATTACCCGTCTGATTGCATTTATTGAATCATCATGCATTTTTGTAACGCGCTGAGGGAATCAAGATATCTAAATGCGTCGAACGCCGCGGACGTCACGCAAAATGAAGAAGAGGAGCCTTGTATCGTCTTGGCTTTCACCCCCTCGGAGGGCCCCCGAACGATCCAGTTACTCCGTGCCTATGTGCCTGATTACGCTGACACGCTAACGCTGACGGGATCTCGCGATAGTTAAATCAGCGGATGTAATCCGGTGAATTAATTAACCGCTCCGTAGCCTGCCTCGGCCAAATTAGCAGCTTACACCGCCGCCGTTTTCGATGGGTGGTCTTAGAGCACCGCGTATTACGTAGATACAATTCAGCGCTAATGCGAGACTCGAATTACATCAGGATCCCGCAGATCTCCCGTGTGCGCGCAGACACATATGCGCGCACGCATTTGTGAATCACTTGCAAATCTCACTCTCCCGCATACATAATGCAAACTCGTGCAATTAAGGGACATATCTAACTCAAATGCACGGATATATCAACAAATGATAATTCACGGTAAAGGAGATAAGCAGCCGAGATAAATCAAATTAAGGTGATTAATCACGATAACGCAATAGAGTGTTTTGCAAGAATTACAGCCTGGTTCGAGAGCTCCGAGCTCATTCCGCGTGAGTTTCAGAAAAGATCCGCCGGAGATTTCACCCGGCGATTATTCTCTTACAATGGACTGTCTTCTGATTGGACATTTCGTATCTTGATAATTTGGAATTGAAGAGATGAGAATCGATTAAGATGAAATCTGCTTGAAATCGCATTACGGCCCCCACGTTTTATCTTCCTACTTAACAAAGAGCGAACAGCTCCTGTGCACGTGTAGCAAAGTACTTTCTAATGACGTCTCCGTTTAAATATTTAGAAGGGGGGGGGGAACGCTGAAAACAATACTGAATTTGTTAGACACGTCTAAAATGTCATACAGACATAAAAATATATCACACGACGTTAGATAATTGTCATTGTAATGCAATAAGCTACATATTAATTAGAATATTATTAATAAATGAGACATTCGCCTCTCACGTGTAATTATATTGCATTGATCAACAATAGAGCATTATGGAGGAAAGTGGGTTCCGTCGTTAGAACTCTCGCGTCGTCCGCAACAACTGCGAAAGTTCGAAACATTGATCTCCTCTAGCATGATAAATTACCACGTGCGTGGTGTGTTGGTGCGTAGGTTCGCCGCAAGCCGATCGTAAATAATAAGAGCGTTAATGTTAGACCACTGGTCTACCCGTGATTTATCAAGAACGCACTCTCCCGCCGTCCGTTATCCCTCGCGATGCGCCGGTACGAACACAACACCTAAACGGTAAATCTACCTCCCGAACCGCCGCCGCCGCCGCCGCTCGCAACGGACGCCGTAAAACCTGAACCCGCGCGCGTCTCGTGCCGCAGAATGAGATCAAGTTGTGGAATTAATTAGGGAGAAACTTTAAGACGCGCTTAAGCGTTAATTACGTAACCGTCCCGTCAGAGGTTTCGCGGATTTATATCGATCTCGCGAAATCATGTGAGATTCCGTCGACGAGAGTTTCACTGCGAAGCTCTCTCCCGCCGGATGCGTTTACTCTCCATGGGGGATTAATCCCGATGCACGATCCCGGCATAAATCCGCACGACGGCGCCCGGGAAGTCATGATTTCCACGAAAAAGAGATTACGCCGGAATAATAGAGCGGCGGCAATAAAACTGCAAAGTATCCTGTTGCAGCGGCGTTTACGACCGGATAATACTGTCGATTTAAAAATCCAAAAGTGCAGCTTAAAGACGATACGAGCTAATAAAGAGAGCGAAATAAAAATCTGAAAATTATGAAATATTCCGTAAGAAAATTAATTTTGCACGCGTTCCTTTTTCTTTTGTAATCGACTTGAAATCGCTGCGATTTGTTTTATTTCTACGTTACTGGTTTTTATAGAACTTGCACTCAATGCCTTGTAGCATCACAATGTTGCTATGATATTGTTCCATTTAATTCAATTTTCTCAATATATCGGACTACTCATATAATCGTACACAGACACACAACATATATGCAACTTCATTTAATTTTTTATTGGATTTATGATCTCCGTGGAAAGCATTATTGTTGCTGGTGTAAATGTCACCTATTGTTTCCGATAAAAATTAAACGTATGCGTTTAACGTATTATTTTATTAAAAACCGTTTAGAGAACGAAAATATGTAATCTATATTTTACAGCAGCACAATTACAAAATTTCTAGACTAAATACGTTTTAACATTAATGAGTAAATTATATAAAAGAACTGTGACACTTTATTAAGCTGCGCATCTCAACAAAGAAAACATTTTGAGAAAGAGGAAAAAATTGATTTTCAGATATTTTTCAAGTTCAGAAAAGACATTGAACGCGACACACCTGAAATATCACAACAAAGATAAGATAATCGGAGGAGAATAATCACGATTAGCGTGAAGGCAGTAGCCAAGTAGCGAATCGTCGCGGCGGCGTTGCGGCTGCGGCTGCGGCCGCAGCTGCACAACAGCCTTCCGATTCTCACCCACATCGCGGTGGAATGGGTATTCGAGAGGCAGAAAAGTGAAAGCCTCGACGCGTAACGATCTAAACTATATCTAGATAGAGAGATGACGGGGTACACGGAGACCC
>VBVQ01000966.1:31106-42730 GCA_011636635.1 Tetramorium simillimum
GGGGGGGGAGGAGATCGGAGTTATATAGCACGGGAACGAAGGAAGAAACGAAGAAAGACCGAGAAGGACCGCGCGGGGATCGGAGAGAGAAAGAGAGGGATTCTGCACTCTTGAACTATCCGAGCGAATGTAGACCACGGGACCGTGTCGCAACCGTCTGTGTTTGCTACACCACCTCCCACATCTCTTTCGTTGGTATTGGTCCAAACCCTTGCCACTCGTCGGAAACCTCTGTCTCTTTGTGTTAATGGCTCGAGAATTGCAACGGTCTCATTTTGATCCGAATTTCTATCTACGCAGGTTAAAAACTATAATATTTATAATTGGCGGTATGTCCAACTTATTAAAGCTGTTTATATAAATTCTTAAAAAAATTCGAAAAATTTATCCACTCTTCTAATATAAAAGTATCAATGTCGTTAATCGTTACATTTTTCTAATATTTAATCATATTATATTTCTTAGTAAAATACCAAGGAAATTCTGTTAAGTTAATTTTAACAGCGAGAATTTACTAGAAAAGAAAGCTTTATTATATACATTTATAATGCTGAAAGCAAAGAAAATTCTTCTTTTTTTCATTGTATAGTATCTTCTTAAAACCCATTATAAAATGCTAAATTATGAATGGTAAATTGTAAATGAGATCGTACTGGATAAATGAAAATAATATTTAATTTAGAATAAATTAGAGAAAAATACTCGCTATTTATATTAATCTGTTCTGTTTGCCGAATTTTCTGCGCACCTCGCTAAAAAAAGATAAAATTAGAATGCGAGAGATACAGTTAAATAATATCGCTCATTGTATCTAGGTCATAACATAAGATACCGCTACGTAGATATCAACGTGGACCGCGAGGATGTCGCAACGGAATATCTCCCTCACCATCTCCTACACCTCCTTTTTTCGACATTCACCAAGCCCTGTCTTTTGTTCGAGCCTTTCCTTCGTGTCCTTATTAAGCGACATAACGCGGATACTCGCGGACAAAAATATAGGATGAAATTTTTTTTAACAGACGGAAAAACTCATCACGAATATCATTTCATTTTTTGGACAGCTTTTATAGTTATTAATTTCTCTTTTATTTTTTAAAACAATATTGTAATTATGTGGAAACCTCGAATCGATTTATTAAAAGAAAACGGGCATTTACTAACTTGGTTATTTAAAAGTGAGCTCTTTAATTTTTTTACTCTCACTATGCGAGCTACAATAGATCTGCCGCTAATGTATCTCATTTAAAGTAATCTGTTAATACAGTTGGATAATAGTAGAAAAATGGTAATTGCATAAAATATATCGTGTCTTTAGCTCGAGCTCATTATAAAAATGCATAAAATAAATCCTAATAATATACAAACTCCGCATTGAGATAAAGAGCATAATAAAATGCAACAATTCTTTCAGGAAAATTATACAGGATGTTTCCGAGCTACTCTCCTCTAGTTATGGATTCTTCCACAGTAATTTCACTGATAAAAAAATGTATCACTCCAAGCAATCTTACGTAACTCTAACGAAGACTTATAAAGTCTCCAGCGTATGATACCATTAACGATACATTCTTGTTGTTGCAAATCCAACTTTACGATAGTCGCTCGAGAAGTCGAGGCCACAAAGCAGTTTCACAGCGAGACACGCACGTGTTCCTAACAAAGGGGATTTGCCTTCCGATTATAGCGGATCTTCTGGACAATAAGAGACTATAGAAATAGTTATCATCATCTCTGGCGCCTCCGAAAATTACGCCAGACTTAATGTTCTTACGGTTCTCTCATAACACTATGCAGTGTATTATTCCGTTACGAGGACTCCTTCACAATTCACAAACGCGGCAACTTTAGAACTTCCGCTGCACACGATCACGTTACGTGCCTTCCTACATAAACGAAAGCATAATATGAATGAGACTATAAATGCCGCAAACAGGCGTCTCGTTATTGCTGTTACTACCATATGTATAATCTCCTTTTCTCAATAAATAATATTTATTAGGAAGAAACAGAGAGAATGCACGTTTGCGTTACATGCCTCTCTACGTAAATGAAAGTAATAATATGAAAGAGACTGTAAATGCTTCAAATAGATGTCTCGTTATTATTACACTGCTACTACATTTGCTTTTCTCTCTAAATGATACTTTATTTATATGAAAAAAAGCAAGGAAAATGCACCCTCATGTTACATGGTTTTCTACATAAATGAAAGTATAATACGAAAAAAAAACTGAATATAAATGCCGCAAAATATACATATAATGTCTCGTATTGCTGTTATTACTCCGTATAATATCTATTAACGTTCTAAACGATATTTTATTTGAAAAGAGCGGACAGAAATGTTTTCTCTGTCCAGTTTTTTTTAGAAATAATACATTGAAATCCTAATTTCGACGAACACAGTATTTCAAAAGAGAAAATAATTGAAAATAAATGAGAGATTCGCAGTTTTTATGAAATACTTTAAACATAACAATATTATAATTTTAATACATAAAAAAAATCATGTTTTAGTTTCACTTTACTGTTCTACATAAATCTATATGTACGTGAAAATTCTCTGTCTTGAACGTCTATTAAAGAATTTTCTTTGTCAGAGTAACGTAATATAAACTTGTTAAGATCATACAACTCCCCGTGTTCACGTTCTCACGTTAAAACAAACTTACTTTCCGAGTAAAAGTATCTGCCTCACTTTTAGTCATATGAGCTTGACGCGCCGAGTGCTAATGGAAAGCCGTCTGAGCTATCTGACGCAACTTCGAAGATTTTCGCAGTCGTTGCCGCTTTTGTTTCGCGCCTCCGTTGCATCCGCGAAAGTCGCGCTCTTACGAAACCCGACGTCTGCGATCGCATGGCGGAGCGGAGCCAATAGACGTAGAGACAAGAAAGTATCACTTATCGACTGCATTTACTCTCGGAGGAACGGAGGATGGGATTCTCGAGTGAAAGTCAGCCGACAGCGGAGGGGAACGCGAAGTAACGCGAAGGAGGAAGCAGAAGAGGAACAAAACAGATGGGACGCTGGGAGAGTGATGGAAAAAGGGGAGAAAAATAAGAAGACAGATCCGATCCGACAGGTCGTACGTTTTCCAGCTGGTCACACAGTCCGTATACAAACGTATCGCGATTCTAATTAAAGCACGTATTATTTTACCGTGCGAAGTGATAGCGACGATTTCTCTCAATGCGTTTAGCGTTTCGATAATTAACGCTTCGTTTCACGCGAAGACGAAACGAATGGACGATTTGAATCTGTGAAAGAGTGTCTCGGGAGAGAAATCTCGGCAGAAATAAATAGAGATTCAATTAACGGAGCAACCTGAGAAGTTCCTCGTTTTCGTAATAAAAGCATGCAAGAAGATTGTCTTTTGCCTCTTTATTCCTTGCAAAAATTTTTAGTACATTAAACGCACCGTATAATCAAAACGATCAGCGTATTATAAAATGCTAAAGTTGCGTCATCGTAATTGAAGCTTGATCAATGGGGTAAACAAGGGTCCTCCATATTTCTTAATGGTAATAAGAACTTTTAACTCTATGTTTCTTACGATATTTAATACCTTGAATATACAGCAACGTTAATTTACTGTGTACGTTAATTAATTAGCAATTTAATTAGTATGTTATACACGAATAAAACATAACATTTTCTTTATAAGCTGTGTCGTATGAAAATGCCGCATTTCGTAATTAAAATTCATCAAATAAAAAATGAATATGTTTAGTAACCTGAGAATTTAAATAAACACTTAGAAAATTAGTGTTTGTATTTAATTAAACTTTATCAACATGCAAATACATGAAAATCTTATTATCATTAAATTAAATTTTTAAAGGAAGCTTTATTTAGTCATTATATCAATATTAAAAACAAAAAATAAAAAATAATAATAATGGAATTATCGCGTTTTGAAAAGATTAATTCAAATTTGATTAGACATACGTTCTTATTAAGGTGACTATAGCTAGTTTGATATACTAACTTGCTTCTACTTAAATATAGCGTATATTTTCACAAAAGTCACGCGTAAAGATGATAAAGGAACGACACGAAAGCAAAGATGCACACTGTTATCATGTTAATCGTTCCTATTGCCATTAGACCTACCGGAGATAGAACGTGCCAGCAAACATGCTAGCACGTGCTGCGGACTACAGATAAGGTATCAAGGGAAAGAGAAGACCTTTCTTAGTGCTTTATCCGAGTTACGTTAAGATACCACAACTATCCTCATCAGATAAATTAAATTAGCAAGTTGCTAAAACAAGTAAACCAGAAAATCAAGTTGTGATAATATTACTAAGAGAAGGAAGGAATAAAGTTATCAAAAACCAATAAAAGATTAAACATATTATCGACATTCCATTAATTATCAAACACTTTCTCTACACATAAATATTCCAAAACAAAATTTTAATAACAGTAAAATATTCTTAATCAACTTTACAAATCTGTATAGTGAATCATTGAAAGAGAAATTCATGCCTTCCTGTGAATTTTATGCTAATACTGAATGGGATTCACGGTAGAAAACAAATTAACATAAGTAATGAGTGCAAAACATAATTAATGAACGAGATAATGATTGAAGATAATTGTGTATAAATTTAATTGTGATTAAAAGTTTAATATGCATAAAATATTTCTGAAATTCGCTCGTTGATAAAATTATTTGCAAGTGTCGAATATTACACGGAAATTGTTTTAAGCGCACGAAAGAAATTATAGACAAAAAAAAGATCTTTAATCGCCTTATAATATAAAAACTTTCTTCGCTAATAATTTCAAGTCTTAAATCTTGATCTCCCACATATTCTCGGAACACAATCCGAAACTTTTCTAGAGACTTTTAAAAGATTCATTACCTCTTTTATATTTCTGCATGCAATTATACGTGAAGCTTCGCACAGCCGAGTGCTCTCGGCACGAAGCCTCTTTCTCTCTAATACATCGTCTTCTTTAAGAGATTGCGAATGCTTCTTCCCGTTAATTGAAAATTAAAAATTAAATTTTTATGCAGTGAGTCGGGCATTGCAGGGATTTGCCGTATTATACTGCATAATAGCGAAAATTCTTGGTTTAATTGTACGTTCTTTGCTTAAATTTATGTGCCAAATATAAAATATATAATCGACAAACTTGTTATATAGCGTAAAATTATGTAGTAAAAAAGAATAACTTATCAGCTGATTTTCACACTTTTCTTAAATAATAAATGAAAGATACGGGAAAAAAAGAATTCAGATGACACAAGTTTGTCTATTTTTAAGTTAAGCTCAAGATAATAAATCACTCTTTTAATTTTTATACCATCGCAGACTATTATTCATCGTACAATGGTAGATTAATTAAAAAGTCGATGTCACTCATTGTCAGAGAGAACGGTAAGAAAAACCTTTACATAATTCGTGTCGGCAAATGTAATTTCTCAGCTTGACTTTTCAAGACAGCCGCTTATTTTCCAAGCATGTCGCGAAAAAATTCACTGAGAATGCTCGTAAGCTCGTTTACACGAATAACGTTGTGTAATATGTTAGCGCAAAATAGCAAAGTGGACTCTCTGTAAACGCGCGAATTAAACGCGTTAGATTTTCCTCTTGGCCACCGCTTAGTTTTCACGTCGCTCGGAGGCACCGTCTGATATCTCTCAATTTAAATAACGTAACAACATTTCCCATTTCCATCTCGCTCGCGGTCACGCGAGCTCTCGTCGGAGAGAAAATACGGGATAATCCTCCATGTGTTCTTCGATGAGCGACGGTAGAATGGGAGGAAAGACGACCGAGTGTGCAACACGAAGAAAAAAGAATCCCGGGCTAAATTACGACGGTGTCCGTATTTCCCTCGCGTTTCCCTCGCCCGCGTGTGTTTCCCTGCGGCCCCACGTCACTACCACCGTCGCAAACACTCTTCACTCCCTTTCCCTCTGCGAACTCTCGTTGTTACACAGCCGCAAATACTCGATCTCTCAAGCCGCTCGCTCAAGCCGATCCCACGAGACAAGTGGCAACCTTTGAAAGATGCAAATAACCGGGATATTTCCGGCCTACAAGTGAATCACGAGCTTATTATTATTTTCCATTTTAACTCTTTCTTCATAATATACATATATGCTCAATATCTTATTTTTATGCTAAATCAAAAATTTTATTTTCTCTTTTATACAATGAGGTTTTCAAGATGAAAAATTTTATTTTATTCTGTTTTTAACAATTATATTTCATGCTTATACAAACATGTGTCTATAAACGCCTGAAGATGCATACCCTAAGATATCTTATAGTCAACAGCCAAGATTAAATCATTAAGAATATTGAGATTGCAAAAAAAACATTAAAAATAATGATTTCTTAATTTCTATCAAAAATTTTGCAGAATATATAAAAATTTGTCAAATTCTCGAACATGAAAAGTAATGTATCAAACATAAGCAAGTCGAAATTGGAAAAATACGATAAACAAAAAAAATGCAATGCAAATCACACACCTTTTAAAAAAAGATGGGGTTTTAAAAAGCTCTTTTTTTTTCTCACGGTGGCGATGCGATAGAGAGAAAGGTCAATATTGAAATTCTCTATCAAGCCCAGAGGTGTTGCGCGGTTCGGAACTTTTGTCGGTGTACGGGACGCGATAAAATCCTACTGTGCCGCGGATATTGAGAAGACCCCCGGTCGACGCTTTACCCCTCTTAATTGCGTCGCGATTTGCATACGCCCTTTTTCACTCGCGCGCGGCAACGAGATACGGTCGCGGGTAGAGCGAAAGAGGAAGGTAAGCAGGCGAGAGGACGAAGCCAGGCACATAGATCACGTACGAGGCAGATTGCGGGGTACGGACCAATCGCGGAATCAGGTACACGTGCAGTACGAGACGGTACACGATAGGGATACGTCTTATTATAGAACCCACGGGGTTCCACCTAGCGCTTCCACCGCGAGCGGGAACGGAGATACCGATGGAGGATGGAACGAGAAGTGAAAAAGAAAGGAAGGACGCGTCGCGGTGGAAGGAAAAGGAGCGGTGGGAGACGGTGCCGGCGTAGGGAGGAGAAGGACAGAGAAATGGGAACAGAAAGAAAGGGAACGGAAGGACAGAACGAGAGATCGGAGAACGGAGACAGGGAGAAGTTAACGATTACGTTGCAAGAGTCCGCTGACCCGCGAGGTCAACATTGTTACCTTCATTATTGGTACCTAGAGAACCGACCCTCTTCCCTCTCCATCTCTCTCTCTCTCTCTCTCTCTCTCTCTCTCTCGCTCATTTCGCCCCTTTATTCCCCTCCGCCATCGCGACGATCAGAGACACAGTCTTTTCCAAATGATACTTCCATAGTTGCGCCCCGAGCCAACCGAGCAGTAAATTTTCACGCGCAGCACGCACACGAGAGAGAGCTGTCCCTATATTTTCTCCATCCGTCCCGCGAAACCGATACCACCGTACGCGCCACACGATACAATGTGTCTAGAAAAAAAGCGCGAAATGATATACTCGCGCTGCCGTGCGATTTGTTACTCCCCTCTTGCGCTATATGCGCTCGCGGGAATTAATACCGGATATTATAGCGTTACCGTCTAATCGGCAAGCACGACAAAAGTATTCGCAATAATGAATGTGACTGTTAATAACACCGAAATGAGATATATCCTTGAATTTAATTGAAAACAGCGGAAAAGCAAAGCAGACCAGCTATTCTCAAAAGATAATTTATTGATCCTTTAATAGATAATTAAATAATGGAAATTTGTTTCAATATATTATTTAAGATCGTTAAATATGTTTGTGTAATTATGGCACTGACTAGAACAATAACTTTAAATAACTTGTAGATAAAAGCAGAAAAATAGAGCGTACAGTTTTATTAAACTTATACCTATTTGTAAAAAAAACTACGATTGGCATAATGTTAAATAATAGCAAGATGCTTTGAAAAAGCAACCTATAATTTGTATTTTGAAAAATACTAATAATCCAAAAATAATAAGAGTAATAGTTTGATATGTGTACATATAAAAAAAAAGAAAGGTAGAACTATTTAATTAATTAATTATTTTACAAGTGATTTAGGAATTATCTTTTAGGATAAATACTTTGTGTTGCGACCACAAAAGTAGACTATCCATTTGTCTATTTCAACGAAATCAAGCTAAATATTTTATCAGAGTCACTAAAAGTTTTAGAAGAGCTTTTCGTGCAAAAGCGAGGGAAGTGAACTCGTTTAACGATTCTTGTACGTACATCGATCCAGCGATAGAGACTCTGATTACAACGCGTTGATGGATTACGCGTCTCGCTGAAAATTGTGTAAAGAGCGATTTCGCGTAATTGCACGTGAGGCGATATGCTCCCTTAATTATGCTGGGACATGCATACGTGTCGCATATAATAAACGTAGAATTATAAACGCTGATAGCGAGTTTCCGGAACATTGATTTCGGTCACCCGCCCGCCTGCTCGCACCATCGATCGATCGATCAGCAATCACTCGTTCGCTAGTTTCCTACTGATGGCCTTCCGCGGAAAGTTATCACAAATCGATTGGCAATTACTTTGCTCCGCCGAGTAGAATAATCGAGCTGTGTGATTGATAACGAGATATTACTTTTCCACGATGATCATTAACGGGGACGATTTATTTCCTGCGTACTTCGCCGCATTTTATTAATACAGTTCATGTACGCTTAAAACATAAATAATAATGAAAACAAAACAGAAGATATTTCTTTGTAACTTACAATCGTGCCTAACATTTACAGAAACATTTTAATATGCGTATAAGGTATAATTATATAACATACATATACTCCTTATATAAATTTTATTGTACATTATATACTATATAAATAGATAAAATTCAATATTGTGTTATTTCTTATGAATTCTATTTCAGTCTTTAGACTCTTATTGTGTAAAAAAAAATCAAAGCTTACGCAAGAGACCAGCTTTTAAAATAGTTAAAATTGCATTTTACACTGTTAAAAATGTTTCTACCGTTGAAACAAAATAAAACCAAAAAATATTTGGAAAAATAAAAAGTTTCTCTTGATATTTACGTGAAGAAATTTACGGAGTTTTATATATTCATTCGTATTAAAATATTTTTGCGTGACCCGGGAAAATGTATTTTTTATGTTTATGTTCGCGTTCGTTTCGGAATGGCGCATATATTTTTATTTTCGACGTTACACGTGCAACTTTGCGCGTTTCCTATTCTCATATAAAAAAAAAAAATACGTGGAATATGCAACAAATCAAGAGAGACAAGGACGATTGATAAAAATACGATCCCCTTCTAATGGTCTTCGGTAGATCCCCCGGCAGTAAAGTACGCGAGTGCATTTCGAGAAATATCGATCGGCGCACAGCCGAGTCGCGAGATCATCGATCTGACAAAAGCAAACATGAATCACGGCGGTTTGCAGCCGCGTAAGGCGTTCCGTTCTTCGTTTACCCTGGAACGCTATATCACGCGGTTCCTCGCCGCGTTTTATTCCCCGCCGTTATTGTTAGTTGTATGTTTCTCGCCGGGGGCGTAATACCCAAGTGGAATCGAGCGAGGCTCTTAGGGCGGATGATGTAAGAAGGTCGTTAATTATTTTCGGCCCACAGGTACCAGAGCGTAGAAGAAGTGCACGGCCGGCGCTCGCGATTTATCCGCGGCGCAACGAATACGTGATCTATCATGGTGGGTAAGCTTGGATTTTTTAGTTCCCTTAAGCCTTATCCGCGTCGTATCTCCGCGGCGTCCGGTCGCAAGCGTCTTTCCACTCTATCACGTGGCACTATCTGTGCTTTTTTACAGTAATACGCTTTAAAGGCAACATCGTGGTAAATAAAACTCTGATAAAACTTTAGTAACTGTTGAGCTATAATTGCCATATCATATTACAAAAAAAAAGAAAGAGAATCTACTGTGCTCATTATTCTCATTTCGTAATGAGTACTTCACTCTAAAAAAACCACTGTAATTATAATATATTATTATAATTGAATAGCAACTATTTGTGTCAACAAGTATAGTATAATTATAATAAGCATAGTTGAATTATTTTTTTAAATGCTTTACATCCTTTAAGAGAGAAAAATGCAAGTGAAAAATCAATTAATATTCAAGAGTTTTTAAAAAGATTCCCACACAATTTTATAATTATACGTTCTGATAAAAATTACAAATAAAACTTCTTCGAATTAAAAAAGAAAGAAATTGTAGAACAAATAGCTAGGAGAAACTAATTTCATTTAACGATCGGAATTATTTGCTTCACGTGTTAAGAGTTATATAAGTTTTGTTCTGCGTCACAGTATTGGCTTTTCACGAAATAAGAAAAAGTGCCGTTTTGCGCACGTAAAAATCTAGCGCACTTGATTACACAAAATATAAACGGAATATTATGCCAGTTTTTCAGATAGGACAATCAGCACATCTGTTTATACAAAGTACGTGATAAGTAATGTGCAAATAGTATTGACGTATAACTTGTAATTTCCAATTTCGTTAAGTACGTATAGAGACATCGCATCTGAAATATCGTCAGTGCTATCTTGAAGTGTTGTAACGAACGTACGAAATATTATATTTTAAAGCACTTGAAAATAAACGGAATGAGGACTCTAGTGTTGGCCACGTGTTTACTGGCTGCCGTCGTAAGTACTAACAATTAATAAATAACTAACAATCTGTTTTCTAAGCCATACGTAACAAATTCAATTAATTCTTATCTTTCCGAACTCCATTTAAGCATCCCCAATTTAAATTACGTATCTCGAAAATTATTTAAATTCTATATTAAATCTCATTAAAATATAATTTTCTAACCTTAATAGCAAATCTCCATTTTCTACTTCTTATAATGCAAAAAGTGTTATTGTACGAAGACCAACAAAAGAAACAAATGTAGAACAAAGATATAAAGCATATGCTATTACTGGAATTTCTTTGCTTTATAAATACCAAAACTACGCGCGAAGTAATCTGTATTGCATCAATATTAAAGTTTCGAAGTTATCGTACGGAACAAATGCATTCAATTGTGTGTTTTCTAAGTAAAATAATTTAAAATTATAATATAATAGAGTAATATAGTAAAATAATATTTTTAAGAAAGAGTAATCAATTCTTCAATCATTCTGATTTCAGACGGTGGGCGATGCGCAGTTTTTCAATAATATCTTAAAAAATTTAACATCAAAGATGTTCGACATCAAAGAATGGATTGATTTTCATGTGACGTTTGCAGAGTGCGCTATGAAATTGGGTTTATCGAGTGAGTATTTTAATTAAAAAACAAATAATTATTAAATATTTGTCAACATTTTTAAGTAGACACAATAATAAAATCACTCTACGTGTATATATGTAAAAATAATTTATGCCATCTATCATTTAAAAAAATTTGTCATCAAAGCTTCATGTCTCGAATTAAGATTAAATCTTTTAATAAATAATACTTTCAATAATAAAATAATAATGTATGAATATTTTTAGTTCTTTCTTATTTAAAATATTATTCTTATAACATTTAGAGTACTTTTAGCACATAATTTTAAAGTCGTTATTATTTTTCACGATATCAAGCAATTTATTTTATATAATATATTATATTATTAAATTATATTT
>VBVQ01000967.1:4984-42703 GCA_011636635.1 Tetramorium simillimum
TATAATTTATATATATATATATATATATATATACTTTTCGCATATTATATAATTATTAAAAATGTTTATTAATTTACGAGAAACTATATTGCTATATTATTGATTGATTGTATTGTATTATGTCTTTTTTAAAAAAAGGTAAAAAAAATAGCATCTCTATACATAAAATATAGTAAGTTGTTTCATGTACAAAAGATTTGATACAAACAACTGGTACTAATATTAGTCATCAGTAAAATCTAATATCATAATAATATCATAATATTATACTATATAATTGTATTATTTGGCCGCGGATTTTATTACAAATTCTAAATTGTTTAAATCAGTCTGAAGATAAAACTGATAGATTCGATGCACTCGGATCTCATGTAATTTCATTGTGAAATTGGCGCGAGATGCTACCGTGTCTCTTTATAATAATAAATTTTCATAATTTCAAGAAAACTATTATAATTTCAATTTCAGGGTTTACTTCAGAAAGATCCTTCTCAGCGGTTAACTTGGCCCGATCTTCTCCAACATCCGTTTGTTAAGGATCGAATTATAATAGTAGGTGGCACCGTTCCTACCCCATTCACAAATCCGCTATCTGCGAGTCAAGCAAGAGCAAAGCAGGAACAATTACAAAGTTTAGCTATGCGTACTGCCAATCGATCCAAGTATAATAATTTTAATTTTTTTTTAAGAATGTGTGTATATACATATACAGATAACTAAAATTTTTTTTATATAGGATTGTTGAGAAAGCAATGAAAAAATTACAAGAACAAGAGAGAAGACATTATGAATATCGACAACGAACATGCATTTCACAACCGGGCTATCTAATGTCTCCTGCTTATTGTCATCATATGATAAACCACTGTCAAGCATTGCGTCGTAGTGAGCCAAGTGGCACTGATTCCAGCGCTAGTATTGATGTACTGTTAGGAAATCTCAGTCTTAGAGCGTCTTTGAGAAGCGATCTTTTAGCTGCAGATCACGCTTTATGTCAGAGTGACTGTCCACATAATGCAGACGTGCAGCACAATTTCCCAATACCAGACGATCACTCGAAACCTGTTCAAACACAAACGGATGATAGTCATTCTGTACGACAGTTGAATGAGGAAATGTATCATACTAATGCTCGAGGTGATGGAATCAACGTCAACAATGTAGGTCAACAAATCGAAAAATCTTTACACGTAGATCAAATTGTGCATGGTGATGGTGACTGTAAGCCAAGCCGCTTGAGCGTAGATTACGAACAGGAATTCGGTGAGAGAAATCTGACTGAGAAACACACGAGATTGCCAGATTGGGACCCGAGGGCAGTGGAGAGGCCTATCGAAAACGAAGAATGGATTGTGTTTTTACAAAGATCAATGGAAGAAATTATGGAGGGTGAAATTGATTCGTTGTTGCAACAAAATTGTGTCTCGGTGTTTGTGTCTCCTTTAAGAAATTCCGCAGCTGGTTGTCGAGTTGTCGAATATGTAACTTGTTTATTAGCATTACCGTTTACTGTGTCAGTTAGCAAAGAAAATCTTAAAAAAATCGAACAAGTTTATTTAGACGTGAGAGTAGTACCAAATCTCGTCTATGCCATAAAACTGTTAATGTCGGAACGTTCCGACGAGTTAAATGCGACAAATACGGTGAACATAGAAACGAGATCAGCATCTTCTTTATCCGCTGATGAACTTCAAGCACTCGAATGTGTGATGCTAGTTCTTTGTAGATTGGTTTATATCGAAAATCAATTTCTCATGCAATTTTGCGACGCTATTTACATCGTGAATGGAATGCCACTTCTACAGCAACTACTGACGTTAGAGAAAAGAAAGGCAAGAGTTGTTGCAGATCTCATTGCTATTTTAAGTAACGTTCTACGCTCTCAACCTGAGAACGCCGAGCTTGTGGAAAAAGTCGTTCTACGTACAAAAACTCCCGGTGAGCTAAGTTTGTAAATTATTTTCTATTGTTATATTTTTAATGAATTTACATGTTTGAAGTTTTTTAAAGGAGCTTCTGTGGAGCAGCTCAACAAACTTCTCAGTCATCGACAAACTGTCTTACGAGCAAGAACGTGTACTATGATCAGATTGTTGGGTAAATTTTGCTGCAGAGCGTTACAACAGATTTGGAACAAATCATTAAGAGATCTAATGGAAAGCTTAATCAAGGATGAAGATGAACATGTTCGACGCGTAAGTTAATTAGTGATACAGTATTTTTATGTGATTTCTAATATGTTATAATATAACAAATATTATTTTAGGCGGCAGAGGATGCTGTAAATGAATTGAAACAGTTAACATATTATAATTAGAAAAAATCGTTACCGGTTAAGTGGTTTAGGATAAAATAAACAGATTGTTAGGGACCAATTTGCAGTAGTATTATTGCTCGATAAGTCCTATGATGCTTCAAGATTAAATACTTTATTTTTGGACAGATACTTAAGAGATGGACTGATACTTAAGAGATGAAGTATTTGTGATATTTTTATAAATTCATTTATAAAATAATAAAAATATGGAAATGTACTATATATGTATATATCTACTTATATATCTATATTTTATTATACATTCTGAAATCTGATTATTTAAAAATGCGAATTTAACCGAATATCCATCCTATAGAAATCTCTTCGGAAGAATCAGAATTGCCGCCGATTCCCCCTGGCTTACGATCGTTACATTGCTCTTTATACATTGCTTGTACTTTATCCACGTCCTTTTCGCTGAGTCCGTCTCGCTGACCAAGTTGCACCTTCTCTTTCTGCGAAGTGGCGTAAACATTGAGAACAAACCGAAATCAATAGGAATATTACGAGTGCCGCACGATCATTACCTTCGGCGTAATAGTAGGTTCTCCATTTCTAGAGAATGCGTGGGAGCTATAGTGCATGACACTCTTGTAATCATAGCCGATACCATAATCGGTGACAGTACGATTGTCATACTTGTTGAAATTATGCTCCTTGCCTGCAAAAGTTTATTAAAATTTTATTCATGCATTATACAACAGCATGCGTTCTAAAAATACATGCATTGACATCGTTTTGACTCAAATATGAATATAGCGTTAAATAAATGGTTTAAAACTTTTAAAACTTGTTTTAAATACCTGTGAAAAATTATTACAGTAATAAATATACGATCTGATGACAGAAGAGATAAGAAATCGATATGAATTATTACCGCACAAACACAATGTTAATATTATTAACAGTTCGTACCCGACTTGATGTTTTCCCAATGTATAGTGACCCACTCGTCTCGGTCCGCGGCGCTCTGCTGATGGTAAAAGCCCAAGGCATGCATGAGCTCGTGCACGACAACACCGTGATGAACGCATCCTGGATTCTGCAGATTCAACACCTGTCCGTGACCGTGACGACCTACCAGGGACCAGCAGCCCGAGTTTTTCGCTTGTATTGTCACGTAATCGTCGTCGGTATCCTTGTAAGGTCGAAAACGCAAGCAGGTTCTTTCATGGTACTCTTCCATGGCTTCTTTGATCAATTCGATTTGTTCCTTATCTATGAGTATTAATGAGTCTTAGAAAAAATTGAACCTTTCGAATTAAGACTGAGTTTTTAAGTACATATAACGAAAATTATTAATTATAGCTGATTCAATGGGTTTTTCTATTTCTTTCTAGTTTTATTTTTGAAAAGAAATAACAAGGAAAGAGGAAAAGAGAGAGAGAGAGATATGCAAATAATTTAAAAATTAATTAACATTAGCAAACTCGCTTATAAATCTAAATATAATGAATGACATTTATAATATTAATAAGATATACTTATGATAATACTATTTATTATCACGATTATGTAGAAGAAAATGAAAAATTACCAAAATCATCTTCTTGAATGAAATAGGGCACAATACCGCCAGGCCATCGTGCTGTAGCATCTAGAAGACCATTTTTCCACGATGGACTATCAGGATGAATCATTATATCACCTTCGTGTAAGCCACTTAATTCCCAAACATTTTGTAGATTATTCGGACTCCAAGATTTTATGTTACTAGCTGCAAGAAAAAGAAGAAACGGCGACAAATTTTAATGAAGCATTTTTTAATCACTACATCCATCGGAAGTAAAAACATCGAGTAAAATCAATTTTTACTTAAAATTTTAAATAGTAAATACATCAAAACTGGAATTATCATCAGAAATTTAATTACCAATTTCCTCGTGATTATGATCATGGTCGAAAACTCCATCGAACCGCGGATCAGGTGGTACAGAACGACCATGGGACCCACGATGACTTTTAGCTGGCAATCCCGAACTGACGCCAATTGCTATGACCAACAAGATTATTCGCGTTTGGACCATTGTCTGCCTTTGTCCTGAACTAGAGTCCTGACACTGTAAAGTCAACTACCGTTTCTTTCCTTATATACGAAACCCTTATCCACCATAGCACGTTCACTGGCGGAATTTTTTTAAGCAGCAGATATGCAAATAACGGAATTTATCTCAAGGGGTTTGTGAAATAAAAGGCGTGCAGATCCGTAACGTGAACGATTTTTCTTGGATTTTCTTGCGTTCAACCTGTTCAGTATTACTTTAACGCTGCTTTTGCACTTGCATTAATAGCAGTAATAATCGTCATGGTTCGTGTTGCTTGTCTTCTTGAGAACTATTTAGGTCAAAAATACAAATTATAATCGCGGACATAGCCTGAATATATATTGCGTAGTTTATCTTTCTACTGACTGTTGCGACCTAATAGCGCCAGAAAATAGGTCTCGTGGCAAGCTCCGGTAGAATTATCACGTACGGCATGTTATTGTGGTGTTCAATTGAGGTACGATTTGCATAAAGGAAGTTACGTATACATGAAAGACATACAAATTAAGTTTTATCGCCAATTATCTGAATATAAAAGAAGTTTGAAATATATACTTCTTCCTTTTAAGATAAATTTTTTTAATTAACTTTTCAGCTTAATGTTTCAAATTACACACTCTTCATCAACTAAGAAATTAAAATAAGTAGTGATGTAAAAAAAAAGATTAAATCATAACTAGTATAATAAATAAAAATAAATAACAATGAAACTGAACTACTCCTAAAAGAATAAAAATTGTATAAGAAGCAAAGATTAAACGAATTATATAATAAGTTTAATAAAAGATCACGTAAAAATTGAAAGTAATAAAATCGAATGAAAAATGTGTAACTCAAAACGTTTCGTTAACTTTTCTTAATTAGATGAAAATGAATCATATTATACATATATGACATGTAACATTCTTATTTGCTTGTAAAGTAATACATATTAGAAAAAATTTTTTTTAATTTTTAGTAAATCCTCTTGGATACTCTTACAAATAATTTTATTTTGTAATTAGGAAAAAATATTATCTACAACAAATTCTAACATAGAAGAGAAATACTGTCATCATTTTTTTCCAAGTCTTCCATATAACTTTTACTTTTTATATAAGTGCACCTCTATCATAGAATATCCTCCGTTTCTGATCAGTTACGAAAAATATGGCTTGATTTTTCTCTTTTGACTCGCTCGGCGGATTATTTATCGCCGTTCTGAAAACGAACAACACGGCAGATTCGATAAAGTAACGCCGAGAAGAAGGCGCCTCGGATCTCCGGCCTCGAGGCGACGACGATTCACGGATGTGGGTCAAAATGATTCGGTAGCCGGCCGCGTAATTCAGTACATCGGTATATTATCTCCGAATCGTTCCATGCCTTTCCCTCCGGACCGCTCTGTCTCCACCGCACGTCCGAGGCCCGTCCGCAGCCTCCGTCTTCACTCGGGCCCGGGCATATCCGAGGCGAGAAAAAAAGGCGTGCAATTATAAGAGCACGAAATTAACGATAGCGACTTCGTGGCCGCGCGCGTCAAACGCCGATGCACGAAAACGGCGTTGATGATCACGATATGCATAAATGTATATCTAATCGTTACTTTATCATAAATTGGAATTAGAGAACATGAGAATTAGAACGTTATCCTCACATAATCGATGATTTTCAAAATACAGTACCAGCATTAGTAATTACAAAAAATTAAATATTCAAATAAAATGTGATCTGCATAAATCAATGATGCCTGTAAATAGTTTGGTGCAGATCAGTCATTCATTTTAATTTGAAAAATCGAAATATCAATTTTCTTTATTACTTTTCAATATTTGAATTGTAATAATTATTATAATAATTATACTTTTGTTATAATATGCATGCTGCACATTTAATTTAAGAATACATTTGATTTTTATTTAGTAATGTGATGCTGAACACTATTCTTCAAATTAGATAAATATGATCTATATAGAATCAAAAACGAACTCCACTGAATACTAAACACAAAAAATAAAATTATTTACGCATTACATCTTTCAACTTTATTTTTGCTATCTATTCTAGAAATTTTCTCAGTATTTTGTTATTATTTAACATAACTTGTGTGTGTATATATATATATATATATTGACAGCCACAAATTAGGATGACATTTTTCGCACTAAATTCTTTACAGTGATTTAAATAGGATAATTGTTAACATCAAATGTTAATTCGATTTAAATATATTTACTATTCCAATGAAAAGCTGTATTGCTAAATAATCGTAGTTTACTAGTTGGAAAAGTGTACAAAATATTATCCAGCCCGATCGAACATCTTTTCTAATTAACTGTAAGCTTCATATCGGTCCGTCTTACTTATTATTGACAAATTTGTCGTTTCTCTTCTAACAATTCATTGATTTCATTTATCTTCATCTAGAAAGCAAAGATGATGCTAAATATCTCAAGAAACCAAGCTAATCGAAAATTTTCTTGGTATCTTGGCTTGTACACTTCTAAAGCGAACGCCGTTTTGGTCTCGCCTTCCCCTTCCGCACATTCCACGAGTCTGGACCTAAATTGTCGCGTGATTCGCAAGCGTTCGCACGATCGGCTTGCGAACCGGTCTAGACGTTCATTAGATAAAAGCTCCGTTTTAACGTGCAGGCATACAAACGCGCCGCAGAGTCGCGCCCGAAAATCTCGCAGGCAGGGAATCGAAGGCAAGGCCAACGACCGAAGCGTTCCAGATTCGAGTAGCCTAAATTCTAACCGGAATTCTTCTTGGAACCGCAAGCGAACAAGAATGACTCTTTCACGTTCGCTACGGAGAGCTCGCATTTTACGATCTTCTAACGACGGAAACTTCATAGGTTCTCGTTTTCTTTTCTACTTCTTTCCGCGGCTCGTTTCCTCCCGCTGCGAGCCTATTGAATGATCTGTTCGTCATTTATCTCGCTCATTCCTTCACTCTTTTCATCCTGAGCTGGTTTTGCCGGGAAGTTCTTTTTTTTTGTAAGACACTATCTTCCACGAAAACCAGATTACGACTTTTGGTCGGTTTACGCGTAAACCAAGATGCTAATTCTCGGTGGTGATAAAATTTGGTGACTGTTAATAAATACTTAATGTTTTAGATGATGACTGAAATTCATCATGGCAGCGTGGATTGATTTCCTGTCAAATGCTGCGAGGGCAACAAGATAATCTCATGAAAGAGCATCGAGATATTCACACAGATGTGTGTAAACGAGTGTATCGCCTCGAGGATACCGCGGTACGTCGTCGTCATCGCACTACCGTCGGAGTCATTGTGCAGGGTGAATTCAGCGTGGCATATGCAGCACGTGACTTGTCTAACGAGCGATTAGGCCAGGCGAATGCCTGGTGGCGCAAGAAACGTGAAAGATTTCTAACGATCGTCGGTCGCATTAGCAGTTCCTTGCTCCCAACGCGCGAGCCGAGCCAAGCGATAGTCGCTTAACGATCGCTCGCCGCGCGCGAAATCTCTCGCGAATGCACGTGCTACTCCACGTGGTCGCGGGTCAACGAACCCGCGGGTCTCTCCTTCCCGACGTGGGAGCGTAATCATAATTAGCATCGCGTCGCGATGATTAGCAATCGTAATGAACGAAATTCGAGTGTTTTCCGCGCGTGGTTGCAGTATCTCGAAGATTTCGACTTCTCTCGCAATGTTGTTTTACCGAAGTCCGCTCAGTATCGTGTACGTAACCGGTCTTCACCGAGGGGAAGTCTTCCCGCGAAGTTTCACTTGTACAGCGTTCATTTAGTTCCTCTCTTTCGTTTTTCTTCTTTTTTTTTGCGAAAGTTTCGGCTTGCTCGAATTACGCCGGTTTAACAACATAAGTACACGTTTCGTCTTTGCGCCGGCGATGTAAAAGCGACTCTTTCTTAAGAAGTGATAGAGATAGCAGAAGTACGCGACGCTAACGCGGCGACTCACAGTCAACGTGCAGTTTGCATTTTAATGAGTTTTTTTTTCATTTACCGATAATTTGTTGTGTACGCGGACTGATTATATATTAAGTCACGCTTGAGAAAATTAAAGAGAATCGCTTACTTTTTAATTTATTGTAACAGATATTTATAACATAGCAAATAAATCTTGAAAACATATATGTAATAGTGTAAGATGGGCGAGTAGCTATTTTAGTTCTTAATGTCATCTAGATCTATATGAAGACCCTTTGACTTCCCGCTGAAAATTGTATGTGGGATGGGAGTCGGGATTTGAACTCGGAACCCTTCCGTTACTAATCACTCGCGTTAGCACAGAGCTACGCGTCATCCCGAACACATATGTATATATTTCAAATAACTTTTGTTGCTTCATATATATATTTTTTAATTAGGAGAATGTAATATTTTTTTATAGATTGCTGAATTTGCTACACCGAAAATATAGGAGCAATATCAACTGCTACTCTAACTGCTTTCATACCGGTTCTATTGTATTTAAAGTACATTACCAAACGATGCTGTCGAATATGAAAGACTTGAGACCTGAGATGCAGCGAATGGAAGTCTGATGCGAAGGCGGAATGGAGATATTTTTAGGTGCAACAGTTAACCTCTTTATTCTTCTTTACGATCCTCAACGGACCTTACTTCTGCATTGCGATTTCCTTTCTTCCCTTCGGGCCTGACCGCCAAATAAAATCGACCAATGGTCTCGTGGTCGCTTCTGAACGAAGTGCCTTGTCATTCACTCGCTCTGCGCTTACCTGACATGCTATCGCCGAACGATGCGCTACTTGTAGCGAAGCAAACTTACGAAATTAAATAACTTCTGTTTGAAAATTAGGCGAATCAACAAACTTTAGGATTTGTTCAACAAGTTTTTTATCATTCAGCATCTTTGATCAACAATGACAGAGTACAGATACATCCAAACATAATAAAATGATATAACGGAACGAGAAGAATAAAAATCAAAATAAATTTAACTGTTTGGATTGCAAAGAACCAACCCGATTATAAACAAAATTTTTGCAATAATTAAAGAATTGTAAAGAATTTATCAGAACAAATATTGTATTTTTTATTGAAATAAAGTAAAAATATTTGATGCTAGCTGTTGCTTTTAGTTTCGATAGATCTTATTGCTAAGTTAATTCTCGTGCTCTCCAAATATAATTGATTTATTTAATTTTGCCATACTTGAAAGATTTAATTATTATAAATTAATATGAAGGTATTTATATTATATTGTACTATATTTAATGACTATCTCATAATGTAATAATTATTTAATTAATGTTCATTATTTATCAAGCAAGAAGCTAATAATATACCTTAATTCTAGTCCCAATTTCGAAACTGCCATTACCACGAATATATTTCGATGTATGTTGACGTTAATAATTTAACCATTTATTTTCACAGTGTATCGCGAATGCGTGGGCAACACCTGTAATTTCGCATTTCCTATAATCATTGTTCGCACCGACTTCGGCAAGTAGCATCACCTTGTTGATCTCCTCGCTGATCTCCAGGCACCACAGATGAAAGCCGAAATCGTAAAGGATATTTCGGCGCCGCGTACCTCCAGCGGGCTCGGTCCCCCGTGAACCACTGACCCACTAGAACCACTCCGGAGAGAGAGATCATCGGGACCAACAATGTATTTCGGTAGTGAGTAAACTCGGCGAACAGCGCGAACGTCCTCGGTTCATCGACCCTGATCGCAGTCTTTCTCTTTCTCTTTATCTTACTCTTTTCTCTCCTCCCCCTCTCCCCCGTTTCGCCCCCGTTCGCTCTTTGCCTCCCTCTTTCTCTTTCTTGTTTTTTTTCTTTCTCGCCCCCCTGCCGAGTCCTCTCTATCCCTCCTCCCGTCTGCACCAATGGTGCCCGCGGCTTTTAATGCGATCATATCCGCTACCGCGATGGATCATCGTATTCACCGTTTCGCTACGTGCACTCGATCTGCCATCGTTGAAGAACGCGAATCGAATTGGCCGAGTTGATTCGCACAGGTTAATTTTGTCGTGAATATTGAATAATGACATGTAACATGACTCTCGGCCAAGAATCGCGCTAGATATAATTTTCGTATTCATATCCTTTATTAATTCATTCTTTATAGATGTAAATGTGGCTCTCCTTTCTTGAAGAGGTCCAAACGTGACCTATGTAAAAAAAAATATATAAAACAAATACTGGATTAGAAACGAGTATTTAAAAGACATTACTCTTTGTCATGATTATTTTAATTAGATGTATCGATGCTACAAAACTACATAACTCCATTTTTGAGATTTGAACAATCGAAGATTGAATAATCCAAATCTTAATTCATCAAGCTTTAAGGTACGACTTTTGTACACATAACGGAATAATTTTAATGCATCGCCCGCCTCATTAGATTTTTAACTGAGAGCCTAACCGACGCAGTAGGAAAGTGGCCTAACGACAGATATTAAGGACGGACAGGTACAAGACATTTCGTATTAGCGCGATGGAGGAGGTGGACGTTAGTACGCGCGAGCATGTGGTCGATGGGCCGTTATCTAGCGGGTCGCGTAAAGCCCTCCACTTTGTGGAACGGCCCGAGATCACTGCGGCATTAAACCTTCCTTCTTCCCTTCCCCCCTTCGCTCTTCGTTCTCTTTCTCTCTATCGTTCTCTGTGTCTTTCTCTCTCTGCCCCTGTCATCTCTCTTTCTCTCTCCCTCCCCTCCCTCTCTCTTCCTCTCTCTCTCTTCTCTTCCACTCTCGTCCTGCTCACCCAGCTTCGTTCTCTCTCGCTCTTTCGAACAGCGAGCTTCGCGTTCTCGAGTCGGTCATGCACCTGTGAGAGTGAAAGTGTCCTCCGTCCTGCGCCGCGCGTTCCTTCCCCCGCATTCATCAAACCACCACCTTCGACGACCACTACCTTTCGGTGACCACCACCTTCCGCGACACCTCCGACGACACACGCTGCCCATCCTCCACCACGCACGATCGCCAAGCTCCTCGACCAACGACTTGTCCCGTCCCGTCCTGTCGTCTCGCGTCAGCTCCCCCGTGCAGCGAGGCGATTTCTGGGTTTCTTCTTTTTGCGGTACGCGCAAAACGGCCTCGCCCGGGGCAAACTTTTCCGATTATGATCCTTTGTAATTATTATGACTTTTATAATTATAATTATAATTACTAGTTCTTAGCTCATTATATAGTTTATTTAAAAAGATCCAGAATGTATGCTGTCCATGTATCTGTTCAATCTTTATCCGGATTTACGAATTGCATGGTTGTTGATATTTTTGTTAGAAAATTTTTCTTGATAAAAGGTGTTATTGCTGATTTTATTATGCATAAAGTTATTTTACGGTAATACACATGTAATATACATAATAGTAAAGTTATAAATAGGTATATAAGCAGTAAATCATGCTCGTAAATTTCAAGTCATTAGTGATGCGTTAATTAGAAAGCTTTGAGTCATCACGAATTCATTCTTCGCAAAGAGATCGCGAAGAAATGAGGAACCGGATAATTCCCGTTTTTCTACGGAGCGACATTTTTTTTACTCACATCATTTTAGAAGCACCTGCACGATTCTCGTAGAACTTTTTGATAGGAAAGAAGAAACTTCGGAAGAAGAAACAGTTCTTCCTTCTCCAGTAACTGTAAAGCTTAATTGCCTTGAAGTCTTTTTTTAGAGTTGCTTTTTTTACATTTTTATTAATGGCAGAATCGTTCGCTATCGTTCTGACAAAACGAGTTTTGTCAGAAAATAATTATCGCTATCACATAAATTTCGTTCTTCCCAAAAATATTGCTGTAAATTAAAGTTTCGGTTCGCTCCGAAATTACATATCCTACACCCAAAACAAAGTATTTTACATTCAAAGTGATTTTTCCTATAATCTCATATCCTAAGCTCACTGTTTTATAGCAAACACATTCCTCTTTCAATAAAGTAAAAAATACTTTTTTCTATCTTAAATACTCTTGTTTATAGTATTTTTCTTTTGATTTCAGAGGAATCCTCTTGAGGTCAAAATAAGAGTAAAATCCTCTAAAATTTAAAGATTCCATCTATATCAAAATTATTTTCTTTTGGGTGTATATAAATACATCACATTAAAACGATACATAATCATACGAGTAGTGTAAGATAGGTGAGTAGGTCTCTATTTCAGTCCCTAATGTCACCTAGATCTATGAAGATCCTCTGACTTCCCGTTGAAAATTTTACGTGGGATGAGGGTCGGGATTTGAACTCGGGATCCTTCCGTTACTAAACACTCGCGTTAGCACGGACGAAGCCACGCGTCATCCCGATACATAGTCAAATATATGAATATTCTTGCTATCTAGGCTTAAGTATAATAATTTAGGAATATATCGATATAGCTTTTTATGAAGGAATAGAGAAAAATAAGAAGGATACGCGCGGTACAGCAATATTTTAGACATTGAGAACCTCTGCCTCGCAATAAATTAAATTGCCACGGGGCAATGGATAATCTTCGATCGGCTATTCATTATCATAAATTCGCATTAGAAATTTCGTTAATAGACAATATCGAGACCCGCATGCCGATGAGTCGGGAAAGCTTCGACTTTCGAGTACGTCGACCCCTGATGACCCGAAGCAATCGGCCAAACGTCTCGCTCATCCTTTCTACTGAGAGCCGAATCATAATTTTATCAAAATTGTGCAAATTGTATATTTCAAGTATTTTCGAATGCTTAACTAAATATGCAAATACGTAGCCAACATCGACTATAATTTAGATTTTACAAATCATAAATTAATATTTAGAATTTATTTTTGAAGCATGTGACACAACGAATACTTATAAAATATATAATATATAAATAATATATAAATTAACTTATAAAATATTATGATCTCTACTTGCAAAAATTGCATCTCCGAAAAAAATCGAAAAGTAAATTATAAATTCTATAGATTATACATTTATTTAATATATATTTTACATATATAAATAAATTAAATGCATATTATTCAGAAGATATTTTTAATGAAATAGATGCTTGCAAATATTATTAGATAAATTCAAAAAGTCTCTTCCAGTTTCTTGAATCGCATACATTTTATTGGACGCAACGTATAATTAAATTAAATTTTTGTTCTTTTTTTCCATCGACAAATTTTATCTGACTATGAAAAATTTATTTCCTCTCATTTTATTCTGCTTTGTTCCTCATTTATTCCTTGCCACTCAGGATAGCGCCCAATCTGCAATTTTGAGCATCGCTGCTTTCGACGATCCGGTATTCTTTCACGGTCGATTTCACGCGTTCGTCGCACCTCTCGATTCGAGATTCAAGATTCCAGATGCCACAATGGAGGAACTTTCTTTCCGTGGTCAACACTCGCCCGTGCAGTGTGCAAAAATATTTTTGAATTATTGAAACACACATCTTTCACACAAGATGTTATATTTATGTTTATCTTACATCGTCTTCTGATGTATTATTCTTTATATTTTTTTCATGAGAAATTTCATTTCCTAACACTAACTTGGATACTTAAATTCGGTAACTGTCGCAAAATTCTATTCTTATAAAACAAACCGTTTGAACAATTTAAATTAAGATTTCATTTCAGTTAAAGGCTTCTTTGGATACGAACTATAAATCAGCATTTTATAAATTGTCTCAATTTTCGCAAATTGTCAATTTAAACTAATCGATAAAGTATTTACATGTTTCACAAATAAAACATAAAACTAATTGAAGAAACTGATGTTTCTAAAATACGGACAATTCTGCATAAAAAAAGGCTAAAATTGCTTTTGCGACGTTTTCCTGAGAAAACAGCATGTAAATGGGGTGCACGCAAACAGTTGCAGCCACAACGGCTAGTAGCTGGTTGCGTCGCTTCGCGAGAGGGGAGTCCGAGTGCGTCGCGCCGCGTTTTGGGTGTCGTAACACAATTTTATAATTCCGCCGCGCTGCTTTGCCTACTGCGGGGCCAGGTCGACGACCGACCCGCCGTGTGTTCCAAACGAGGTACAAACGCGGTCGTAATACGACCGGTCGGCCAGGTACGTACGTAAGTATGTACGTACGATCGACCGATCGCGTCTCTCTGCTCGGCCGACTCTCTCGATCGCGCGGCGAGAGCGTGAGCGCAATAACGAGTACGCCCCGGAGTGTGGACTAATGTCCCCCCTGTAATAAAACGGACAAACGTGGTTTGGTGGGGTAGGCCCTGGTTCCGCTCTCTAAAACCGACCGGTTGAAAAAAAAAGGAAGAAAGAAAAAACGGTCATCCACAGAAATGGAGGAGGAGGTGGAGGTAAAGACGGGAAAAAAACGAGCTTGACGACTTGCCTCCCCTTCTTCCGCGGGCCCTACGCGGGTCTCCCGCGCTCCTCCGTCATGTCGAACAAGCCATCTCTTTACATTTATTATCTAGGCTTCGATAGATCGCGATAACTTTGCTTCGAAAGCCACTCAATTTTCTTCTAAAAAGCGTCAAAATAGATGCAATTGTGAAACATAAGGGTTTCGACGCTTCTCTCCGTTTCGTTATTACTTGAAAGTATAAAACTTCGAAAGAAAAGAGTATATAAAATTAATAACAGATTTATAATTATTTTGGATTGATACTTATCTCGAATAAAATGATTATTGCAAAAATTTCTACATTTTCCAAGAGGAATTTTTATAATAATAAAACAACATTAAATTGATATTAATAAGAATAACCATTTGATAAAGTATAAAATAATGATGTATACGTAGTCATTTAATATGTCGCTTAATAGTTAATCTCTTTTCAGGCTAAAATTTCAGAAAAAAAAACCTTACGCAATTTCTTGTCGCTCCGATTAAGTAATAACACCGATTCAATCTCGCCCTCGATCGTGCTCCAAAGACATTGATAAAGCGTGACTCACAGCCTCCTCAATCTCGTACCTATACATCGCGGCTTACGCTCAAGCCGCCTCATCAAACGTTAATTATGTATCGCCGTTATTACGTCGAGTCGCGGTCTCATTCTAGTTCTCACAGCGACGGAATCTATAATACGGCCTAGTCTGCATTTATAATGCCATAATCGCGTTCCCTTAAATGACGGAAATCGAACGAAATCGCTCGCGCACGCCGGACGACCTCGAGGGAAGGCGTTGACATAGAAACTCGACCGTTTTCATTTGCGCCGCGAGGAAAGTGCATTCAGACACTTTGCGCGATTTGATTTCCTACGAGCCGCGACAATCGTCCCGATTATTGTTCGAGCGCGACCGAACGGCGGTAGCGGCGTATCTGCTCAACGTGAATTCTTTTTTTACCCACTTCTAAACGCTGCAGCTAGAGATCATACGACTCTTATTTGCAATCTTACGTACGACTCGCGTTACACACGCGTGCAACGACTACGCATCTTCAGCACATATTGACTGCATAGGTGCAATCGAATTCACACTATTTATAACTTCGTTAGTACACATTTTGCGTATTCTAAACGCGAGTAATGTGCAAAATAGCCAATGGAAAAATTAACATGTTCCATAATCAGTTTGCTCTTGCAGAAATGTATTCTTTGCAGAGACGCTCAGTTTTGCTAAAAGATAACTGATTCGAACTTTTTATTTTTTTCCCCTCCAAATGCTTTTTCCATATAAATCACATTTATTATTTATTGTTATTAATCCAAGTAATTACTAATTTTTATTTTTTAATATATCACTTTTATTATAATAAAAATATATCGAAACGATTTTAATCCTAAAAAAGTGCCAGCGTTTAAAAATTGAAAAAATTATATCTTTTATTGCATCGTGCGCAAATATCCCACATGTCCACTCATTAATTTCTTGTACAAATTAGACTTAGTGACTGAACGTGTGTGTCAACACAGAATAAACCCAAACGTTGTACTGCAGTTTCGTGTTTAATCAATCACAGTTGATTTCGTAATCTCCTGTCGTGCCGTCGCGCCAAAACTAATTTTCGCCGGTCCTCCACGCGCTCGTCCGCGCCGCACTTTTACGAGGTTTCGGTGCTTTCGGTACGATATGGTACCAGACGAGTCCTCGCGTGCAGCTTACGAAACGCATGCACGAGGTGCGATGCTGGCACACACTCGCGAATGGGCAGAAACAGTAAACCCAGAAACGCGACGAGGCCGCTGCGCCCGTCTTCTTTCACGGGGCAACGAACTCCGCTCTCGTACCGATACCGCGAATGTCATTTACTACGGCACTGGCCGAACCACTCGGAGAAACCGATCGATCGAGGTCCGATACATTTTTTTTTTCTCCAACAGGCCAACAGGACGCGCGTTTCTTTCTGCGATTCCTCTCGGAGTCGCGATCATAATCGTCATCGTTGTCGCGATCCATCTCGTGAGACAAACCAAGCAGCTATTAATCAATAGTCGGATTTATGAGCATTTGACTATTTTCCCAAAGATTCTCCTTAAAATCATTCTTGAAATTATACGATTTTTTTAATTCGGCAATTGGACTTTGATTGCAATTTCCTCAAAAGTTAAGAGTGCTCAATAGATAATTATTGCCTAGAAATAAAAGTCTATTAATCGCATGTTGCAGCAGACGAGTAAAATAATAAAAAAGAATTTATAAATTAGCATGTAAAATCTATTATTCTAGCAAATAATATTTGTAATCGATTTATTAAAAATCTTTTTGTATAACTGTCAACCTGTTTTGATGTCAACGTTCCGGAAAGCAACATGTAACCCGACGACGATTGTTTTCGTCACGGTGAACACTTCATACGAGAGGAATAAACCAGCCTGCACATTCCATGCTGCAACAAGGGATATCACGCTCACCCTATCCGATAGGCAGGAGCTCCACGTAAGTAAACGCTTTAATATCGCTGATAAGACACGACTCTCTAGTTGAAACCATTATACGTTGCGATCTTTCATCTAAGAAACTCAGAGAGGAGATAAATAAATCTTCAATTGTGCACGAAAACGTTACATCCATAAAATCCCTTGTTTACGTGGATTATAATTTCTCATCGCCGCGATGTATCAATATTATGTAGAGGTCTTTGCAGCTTAAATTTTCATAATTTCCATTTTATACATGATATGTTTAAAATGTTGCCAATCTGTATTTTATCAACTAAGTCTACTCAAAAATGCAATCTTTTTTAACGTATTTTCAAAATTTAATATTTAAATATAATTGATCAGAATATATCTCTCGGACGTAATAAATATTTCTAAAATACTTTGAATCAATTGGTCAGTTTGCAAGCAAGATAAAAAGAGACAAGGCGGGAAATATTATAAATGTTAAAGAATCGTCGGATTGCATATTTAATGAAGAAGCTAATTTTGTCTGACCTAACTTACAGAAACATCTGAATTTGTTGATAATTACATGCAATTTATGAATATGTTCGACCAATTGGCAACGCATCACATGCATGATGAGGTTCTTCTGAATCGATAAACTACTACTTATGTTACTTATGCAATTATGCGTTTCTTGGAGCAAGGAGAAATGCCGTTATCGGAATATGTCATCTCCAGGAAAAATAAATGCCGCTAATTTTAAACCGGTAAGCTCGATTTGATAGCCAGATAATACACAAACAATAGCGAGGAATAACTTTCGATCATTCTCGCTTCTTATGCTTAATTAAAGTAAGTCGGAAATGAATTTAAAAATTTTTAAACTTGCCACGTGGTGACCGATATAATTTTTACGTAATAAGCAATTGCCTTTAATTATCGTAGCTTCGGGGAATGTTTTTCCTCTCTTGCACGCCGTACCCACAATAGCGTGGGCCGGGTTATAAGAATCGTGAAAATAGCATATTAACGAAATTAGCATAAGAGGAGAAAGTCGCGGTCGTCGGCCGCACGACCACGTTTGCACGAGTGCCGAATCTGCGAATTCCCGTGCGAGCGGCTCTCGAAGGAAAGAGATAAAAAGCCGCAGCGCGCATAACTTATGTGAAATCCCCGAGTGACGCGCGCGAGCAGATTCATAATTGCCATCGTCCCTTCGACGCCTGTCGAAGGACTCAATCTGGTCCATTTCGCTCTTTATTCACGCCTGAGGAAATTGGCGAAAACGGCTTGACGGAAATTACAGAACTCTTGGACAACCGCGCGACCGTTTCTGTCAGGAGATATCACGAGACTGACGCACAATGTATCTAATTATTTAGCTCATTACGTTACAAAGTTTACGTATATTTTATCGACCCTGCTTTTATTATAATTTTCACTTTTAAAAATGTCCCTTAAAAATAATTTTAATCGGCCGCGACACGATCGTAAGAAATAATTCTCCGATCATCGCATATATTACTGGCCAAGTAACCGTCGATGACATTACGATATTTTCGGGAAAGCCCGGTATAAACGTATAAACGTATGCCGTACCACCGGGCAACGTACACTGAGAGAAAAATATAGTTACTTTTGGCATCGACCACAGTTTTCTAATATTTCTAACGACAATTACGGTTAACATAATGATGCATATAGTAAAGTTAATCATATTTATTGCTAGAAAAAACATAAAATTACGGTTGAGGCCAAAAGTAACTGCATTTTTCTCTCAATGTACAATCTCTCTCGCGGCTCTCGCGCGAGAGGACGGGGACAGCGTGAAAACGCCGTCGCGGCAAAATATTTGCGCACTCAAATTAAGGCGACGGTTTGTCCACGGACGAGTCATCGGCGCGCGAGCCACGTTGAAACGTAACATCGCGTTGGAGTGATGTGCAAAGACGCACTTGCATAAGTGCAGCGCCCGGAGACGCCGCGCGTTTATCTTGCAGCGAGGTGTCCACCGTCGTGCAAACACTTTAAGTAGGCACAAATATCTAGTTGGCGAACAGGGTAGGTCGTTGAACCCGGGAGGGGATCGCTGGTCGCGATCAGCTGGTCGCCGGCTACGTGTACACACATCGCGAAGATCGATGGTTTTCGACGACCCAATTTCCTGGCTGTCACGCGGGGGGAGAGAGACGGACGGATGGGCGCGGGGTAGGGGTGCGAGCCTATCGCACTTTCAAATCACGCACTCGCGTTACAGTCATCTACATGGACGGCGGGCTAATTTGCCTTACGCTTCCCCGTGTGTGCGCTCGCTGCAGCGCGCGTTTCGTCACGAGTATACGCCGATGCCAATTACGCCGTGCGAATCATATCGGTCGCCTCGTTACTGAAGAATGACGCGAACGTGTGCGAAAACGTATCCCACGCAGATTGAAATCCGGCGAGAAAATTATCGAAGCCGTATAAATATCGAGAAATTCGAATGATTCCGTTTATCTTTTTATGACAGTCGCAATGTGTAACATCTACATTGTTGTTGATCGCTTTTGCGTGCAAATTGTGTGCAAATAATTGCCGCAAGCTCTTGACGTTGATATGTAATTGCGATTGAGAAGAGCAATTGTTTGCACTGAGAGAAAAATATAGTTACTTTTGGACTCAATCACATTTTTATAATATTTCTAATGATAATTATGGTTGACATAATGATGCATATAATTAAGTTAATCATATTATAAAAGTATATTAAATTATATTTTTCTCTCGGTATGAGAAACGTATAGTATCCGTAAGGAAATGGGAAGTTTAATTAAGGTTAAAGTTCTCCATTTTCTTTTAAATCAATATTATGCACTGTAAATATGTATTTTTATAAATTATGTCTAATCAATGTTTCTATCATAATTCAAGATTTACCAGATTCTGTAACACAACGCGGCTATTCCTGAGCGAGAAAAGGGGCATACATTACTAAGCACGTAAGTAAACATGTTTGTGATAAAATAATTGGTAAGTGGGTAAATCTCCGTGAAAGTATCTGAAAATATACGATCCGCGCGTAAATCGCGAGATTATGTGAAAATCGCGGCTACTCGGAACGCGCGCCGTGCTTTCTAGCCGGTGAGGCGCTGAAGAAGATAAAGTCACAGATCTCCGTCTAATCCGCCGGCGCGGGGTGAGCCGCGGATATTCTCTTGAATGGAGGTAAATGGCCGTAAGAGATGAACGATAAGAGCGTGCGCCAAGCCCGAGCTAGTCCGCTAGTCGCAAACTAGTCACTGACTATCCGCGGCTGAATGACCGAGCCGGTCGCGCCACGGAGGTGGTAGAGCTAGGATCGTTCCGCTTCGACAAAGGCGGGGGAGGTCGATCTGACCGATAGCACATGAAACTGGGTTATCAGAACGCAGCTCTCCTTGGACCGGTTACGCTTGATCCTCCTTCTCCTCTCTTCTCCTTCTTCTTCTCGTCCTCTTCTATCTTCATTAGCTTCTATGCCCACTCGTCTCTAAAGAGATCGGCATTTCGCATTTTCGTCCGATTAGAAATCCTCCGGCAACATTATTCTGATTTCGATGGCGGCAAGGAAACTATGTAATTTCGAAGATTTTTGAAGAATCGTTATGTGCCGCAAAATTAAATATCAATTTTTAATTGTACAGTAGATTCCGGTTAATTGAGACATTAGTTAATCAGGACAACCGTTTATTTGGGACAAATATTGAAAAAAACAGGGACAAGAATATGACTTAAATTTGTTTAAATTTGTTTTGCTGTGTATTTTTTAAAATTTACATTATATTATTTTTGTAAATTAATTTGGATACATATTTGTATTGTTCAATAGATGATAGTCTGTCTCTTTTAATCTTTTTTTAAATAGTCATGTTTTATCATTTTGTATAAAATTTCGCACTATTGAGAGAGAGAGCCGCTTATTTGGTAATATTTTTTTATTGACATTGTAAAGAATGTATTACTAATACAATTTATTAATTAGATTAATCGAGTATCGATTAATAATTGCAAAATAATGAAGAACTTTAAAATAAAGTTATATGTGTCTTTAGACTATAACATAAGTTTTTCTAAATGTTAAAATTACTTTTTCAAAAAAGTTTTAATATAAATCTGTTAAATTTATAATATATTCAATACTTTTAAACAAAACTTTATTCGATTATTTATAGATTTATCTACTTACGAATACAATAAGATAGCATGTATCATATTGAGCAATTCGATAAATAAATAATTTATTTATTTTTATTTCGTGCTAATAAATATTACATTTCTATATTTCGTTACTCTGTAATATTTAAATAAACATAAGCTCTCAAAGTACGCGTGCAGACAACTGGCAACCAGTTATCTCCACGCATATTTCGTTGCCCTCTGGCAGTATCACTTCCATCTCCTCCACCTTGCAAGGACATGAGATCCTTGTTCCAAAAAGACACTGAGGAGAGTTTCGGCGAGAGGAAGACGAGAACCTTGAACCCCCGACGACGTCGACATTCTTCCTCTGTCTGGCATGAGTAGGACATGAACTGATCTCGCTACCTTACGACTGGGATATATGCATCTGACGCCATTTTTATGCCGTCCTCCGGATTTCCAAGAAGGACCATAATGCAGTCTCGAACTTATACGATCCTTGAGCTGTAGGGCAGTCGGCCATTCAATGGCCGAAGAATGCATTTTTGAAGGACACCGGAATTATGACTGCGTGCAGGTATGCACGAATATAACATTTTCAAAAGACTGTAATTTTTCCATCTGTCCGTCTTAAAGATAATCGCATTTTTAATAATGGCAATATTATAAAACTAGTCGTAAGATTACAAATATAATTTTAGAACGATTGTGTGGCTATTTAGATCCGTCCAATTGATCGGACTCAACGAATCTTCGGTACGAAATTTGCGCTGTCACATAGTGAGAAAATCTGCGATTATTCTCGTGATAAGTACATTACGATTCAGCGTTTTCTAATACTAATCCCCAAGGAATAACCGGCCAGAGGCGACAGTGCAATTTCGAGAGGGGTTGCCGTAGACTGTAATGGTGCACAGAGGTGCTTGGAAAGTTCGTCGATCCGTACCGAGGAGAAACGGCGATCTCGCGGCTACCGAAGGAAAAGGACCCCAACCTTGATAACTGGATCCAGCCAATGACCCCGGTCGTTCGTTGCACCGTAGGTCGATACCTACCTCGTGTAGGGTTTAGTAGGAACAGGTAGGTAGGTTGGAGATATCCACGATTCTTGTACCCGCTGCCGGGATCCTTAGTTGCCTCGAGCACCTACCTCGGAGTCTCGTAAAAAAAGATGCAGGATTTCTCCGAGATATAAATAGATACCCCCGCGTCGCTACGATAAGCAAAAAAGAGAAACAATGGCAAGATAATTGAATCTTCCTCGCGAACGTGCCTGCAGCCGATACTTTCCTCGTTACTTGCAAAAACGTGACGTTACGATGGGTGCACGTGCACCTATCAGGGATAAAACGCTGTCGCCGCATTTGTGCCGTCCCATAAGTTTGGTATATGTTTAGTATAAAATTGATATCAACAATTACGAAAAATTATGTATATTCTGTCCATTCTTAAAAAAGGCGTGTTAACTCGAAGTATTGTTGTCTCTTTTCCGCGATGCTAATTGATTTTCTTTCTTGGCTCACTTCGTATTGGCATGAAGATTATTTGCTAATTTTTTGCCATTTTTTGCTTTAATTTTTAAAAAGTTACTTTTAATATTGGGCTATCGAGCCTCACGTAACTTTTTAAAAATTAAAGCAAAAAATTATTTTTAAAAGCAAAAAATAGTAAAAAATTAGCAAATAATTTTGATGTCTTACTGGTTACGTTCTGATCATTTTTAGCATAGATAGCTTTATTTACGTATCTATATATTAATATGTTTCATTATATAATAAAGAGAAATTTCGCGCGTCCACCACCACTGGTCTATTTAAAAAATATGTTACTAGTCTTGCTCTTTGTTTAATATTATATTGTTGTAGATTTAAAACTCTCTTAACTGATGATATTATTACAAAATTAAATTTCCTGACTTTTCCTGAATTTGATAATCTTCAGAAATAATTTTGTCGTTTAAAAGTCAATTTGTGTGGCTGATTCCGATGTGTGATTGACACGAAATACTTTGGTAGTTGAACGGACATCCGTCGTTATTTTGAGAGACTACAAGACGTAATCTATTTTCGTTTCAGGTGCCAAAGCTGGCGGATTTTGAGCTGACAAAAATTTGAAAGCATTAAAACGGAAAATACGATTTAGCAGGCCTCAAGATCACTCGGTCATCTGGCGCGCAAGAACACAAAGGAAAGAGTAAAAACGGAATGCATCCGATTATGAGGTCGTTGAAGGCAGAAGAGGCGGCTGGAAAGGAGAAAGGAGAACAACGCGAAGGATCGCGCGATGGGGGAGCCACGGCGCTCTTTAAGAGAACGACGCACCCCAGAGTTCATTATTCTCTCTCGTGTAAAGCAGGCACAGACTGGACAAAAACCACCATGGTGTCTATCGGTACCACCTCCTTTGCTTACCGCCCGTTGCCTCCGCACGCACAGGTAGTGGAAAAATCCGTTTCATCGAACCCGGAGTAGTCGTCCTTAAGTCGAAAGAAAAATATTTCATACTCTCTGGGTGCTTGTACTGTCTCGCAGGCACGGATTTAACGAATGTTCACCATGCCGCTTCGAGACAATCGTCACGAATTTCGGATTTTCGATCCTACAATCGTCCGCTCGCACCTACAATCGCTTTTAGCTCTCCTCGACATCTGCGAGGGATTGTCGCATTCGAATCTGCAAATCCGTGACGAGATTTGCGAAGATCGCCCTTGCGGGGAATGATGCGCCGAGATCTCTCCGGTCACGTACGATCGATCACCGTGGCGATTGCAGCCCTGGGGCCCCCCGAGAGAACACCGGGGTTGGTACCCTCGCTCCTGCATTCTGCATTCAGTGCATTCCCCTTGCGTTCAATGCACGCTGCAGACGATATCTAGATGGCTGCCCGATGTCTGCCGTCGCCGCCGCCGCCACCGCCGCCGCCGCCGCCGCCGCCGCCGCCTCAGAGAGAAGAATCCGGCTTACGCTTATACGGTAGGTGATGGTAGTTATGCGCCGGTGCTTCGGGGGAGTTGGGGGCCGGTGGAGACTGAGAGAAGGTGGAGGCCGTAAATAACGGTCTATAGTTTTCAAAGGGGATAGGGTAGGACCTCCTCACTGAAAAGCTATCCTTGGCACCTTACGCAGGCGTTAAATCTTTTGCAAGAGCATTCGAATTTTTTTTCAAAGATATCTACCTTGTGAAAAAAATCTACTTTGTGTACTATGGGGAAACCCAACAATTTAATCCACATAAACCTTTCAACGGAAAAGAGAAATTCTGAAGGGAATAAACCTGAAAGAACTATATCAGGACAACGTGAAAGAATTATGTTGACAAAAAGGCTAGTAAAAAATCATATAAAAATTTTTTTTTAGAATGACTGTAACATTTTTTTCATTCTTCGAAAAAAGTGTAAAGTAGTACATGTGTATCGCACTTTAATACATTATTCGTAAAGAATACCGAGTTATTCTTCAAGAATATCGGAGTCCGAATGCGCAACTTTGTTATAAACAGGTGGAGGATTTGTTAAAATCGTTATAATCGGTCCAAAGTGCTTAAACATATAGATGCGTCTTCTAACGAGTATAACACATAGAAAATATAAAAGAATGAATGTAAGTCTATAATATAGGCGGTATCTACTCCTCGGATTCGCGAAATCCAGACTGGATGCGTGCGAGGATGAGACACCGTCGATTACTCAAAGTGGTTCAACGACTCGGCGGCGCGGCTTAACGATCTCTTAACGCGGGCAGCTATTATCTGGAGCACATCGATCACCGCGATTAATTCTATTGAGCTCTACAATTTATCTGCCGTGATCGCCGGTACGGTGATCTGCCTTGGAATTTCGAAACGATCGGTTGCCTTCTCCCTGTCCCATTCTCTCCTCTATTTCGCTCTGCGCCACTCTCCTTCTTTTATTCGCGTCATCCCTCTCCCCTGTCTCTACCCGGTACGACGACCGGGTTTAGGCGAGGTTATCAGCCGCATTAGACGAGACGACGAACTCTCACGCTTCCTCTCTCACGCTTCTTCCTCTTTTCTCTACCGCACCAAGCTTATCCTCTCGTCCCCCGTCCAATCGTTAAAAAAAATATTCGTAAATCAATTATGTCGTCTCAAATTTCCGCATTGTTACGACTGAACAAGAGTACTCTATTGTAAAAGGAAGGGAAGAAAAGCGATATAAAATGTAATAAGTATGAAAACGGAATTATATTTAGTGCTGCAAATTTAACAAAGCTGATTTACAAATTTTACTGCTTTTCACGTTTTCAGATTAATCACTTTAAATTGATTACCAGTGTACGCCAAAAGTCGAACCGGTTTTCGGCGATTAAGAATACTCGTGTTACTTTCGCTCGATCATACGGTACGACAAATGATCAATCGTGGAACCGTCTTCCTGGCGCCTCGAATCTCTCACGTTTCGAATTAGACGCGATCATAGAACTCATATACCTGGCCCCAAGGCTTATATACTCTGTCCCAGAAAAAAATGAGAAGAATTTCGTGTATTCTAAAATTGCTTTTTTTTTCTAGAACGAGACATTTCCAGGTCCATAGGCTTTGTGCGGCCGTATCTACCGTCTGCCTGGTGCTCGTCTGGTGCGATTCTAGCGGCGTTCCCTTACCTGGCCGATTGAGCGCGCCGAAGGAGAATGAACGAGACACGCGCGAGAGGCGCGAGAAACGATATGCAGATTTAACGTCGCGAGTGACCTTTGTCGGTCGTTGCACGTCCCGTCAGATAGCGTCAGATGCATTTGTACTCTGTTCCGCGGTCGTCCGTGCATACCAGAACCAGACGCGGCGCAAGGGGCTCTCGCGGAAGAGGGAGAGGGAGTCGCGCGGGGGTCCATTGCGGGGGGGCTACTGATCTCTCATCAGCGGCTGTTCGTTTTATTTATCGAGGCCCGAGCAGGAGCCGATTAAAGGAGTCGATGTCCGCCCTTCGTTCTCTTCCTCCCTCTCTTTCCCGTAATCACGCTATCGTGCACGAGTTACCAATTGCGAGGTTTAGAATCTCTTTGTCGGAGGAAGTGACTGAGGTGCGTTCCCGCCGAGATAACTCGTGAATTCATTTCTGGGGCAGAAAACGAGTCTACCTTTTCTTTTAAGAAACTTTGGATAATCAATGTTTTTTTCTCTAATATATTGAATTTATAATTAACGAAAAACAGAATGAGATTATTATTCATAATCGGAAGAAATTTTTATCTAGGAACTGATCGCTGAAAGAAATTACAGAGCGTAGATCGAACGTAGAATTTTTTTCTCAGCACGGGTATCTGAAAATCCGAAAGATAAATCATTAGTCTTCGGCGAGTTAATACAGAGTTTTAGCACTCGCGTGTTATCGGGCAGAAGTAAGGATGCACGGTCACGCGAGGATTGGACCATTGTCAGCGGGTAAGCGCGTGCCTGCGAGGGAACTCGATGACGAGAGGTCGGCGGTGCGATCGCGGCGCGTTCGCGCAATTATCACCAACGTGCCTCACGTTTCCGAGTGCGTGCGATCCGCCGTCGTGAGCGGTCCCCGGGAGTGCGTTTCGATTACCGTGCAACGTGCCCGGTCGATCACGTTTCGGCCTCCTCTCCATGTGTGCGCTCGTCTCTCCTTTTCCTCGTCATCTTCTCCCGCGGCTCCTCCTGCTCCTCTTTCTCCCTCGCACAATCCAGTTCGGTTTACGGCGGAGGGAAAGTGGCGCGCCCATCGTGTGCTATCGCGTCCGGTGGCTACGGCTTCAAGAACATAGCAGCCTTCTCACGTACCGCACCTTCGTTGTGCGTTCGCGAATGCGTGATTTATCTGCAGCGCGCGAGCGGATTCTGCACGCGCCGAGAGGGCGGATTCTGGCGCGTTCACCGATTGCTCAGCGGCTCAGCGTACTTTCTTCACGACGATTTTTCATTCCGTCAAACGTGGAAGAAAGTCATTACTGTGCATTGTAAGTTCTTAATCTTTAAATCACAAAAGGAAAAAGAAAAAAAATGTTGTTTGTTCTTAATCTTTTACAAAATAGATGCTTGATTCAATTTTCTAATATAAAAGTAAAAATGAAACATTAATATTATTACGAATTTTTAAAAATAGATATTTTGTATTAAAAATGTAAAATAGCTATTTTGTAGATATTTTCAGTATTTTTGTACATAAAAGCGTCTACATTATTGATGTAGCGATATTGTTTTTTCTCAATTGAATTGCAACACTCGACTCTCAAGTCAAAATTTTCGAATCTTCAGAAATTATACATAGGTATATTCTATAGCCAATCAATATGTTTGAAAAATATCCCGTAGAACAAAAGAAATAATATTCTCTGAGAGTAGGTTAATAACTTCAGGTTAAAACCTGAGAATACTATTTCCTTTGTCGTATGGCATCTTTCGAGAGTACTAAAAACCGTTTCTTATTATCTTTCCAATATAGCTTTTCAAGAAGTCGAAGAGCGTACTTCAGTAGTTGAATCGTATCTGCTAAACTTCTTCAGGCGGCCAGTAGGTCGAAGAGGAAATTGAGCTTTTCCTCTTCTTTTCTTATTTTTTTTCCCCTTCGCTTTAATTCGAGCGTTTGGGCACGTATCAAATAAATTGAATTCGGCCTGCAGAGGCACGATCGACATACAAACTCGCACGTGATTGGCGAAGGCGAACGATAGCTCTCACGTGAGCGGAGGTGAGTGCACATATATATTTACAGGATGCTCGTAAGGTGAACCGAGAAGGCCAGTCGTGTATGTATAAGGGCAACGGGTCGTTCGTAGTTTTATATGCGTCTACGTGTGCACGGAGATATTAGAAATACATTCATAATGTTTTCTCATAACCGTAAACGCGACGAGCAACTGAGATTAATTACATAAAGCTTTTATTTATTTGATAAATAAATATATATTAAAAAAAGTGGAATATTTAATAAATATAAAATTTAGAATTTTGATCAAATGCATAGAAAATGTGTCGATATCGAGTTGGATTTTTTATATCTAATAATATTTTAATTCGTGTGAATTTATGTATATTTTTCGCTTAGCAAACTATGTATTGCAAACTTGAAACACAGTTTCAGATTAAAGCTACAATAGTACAATCAAATAATTAATAATCATATATTACATTAATAATCAATTTAATAATACCAATACTACACTGTTAAACTCGTAGTGTGATAGAATTCGACTCAATTTGAGTCATTTTTAACTATTCCATAGGTCGCCACTGCTCCTACTCAATATTTCGTTAATTTTGACTAAAAGGAAGGTAAAGGTAAAATTTAACATGGGAGTTAAATTAGATAAATTAATTTCAATTTTAGTCAAAATTTATCTTCCTTATAGTCAAAATTAATGAAATATTGAGTAAGAACAATGGCGACCCCATAGGAGTTTACAGTGTAATACGAATCTTTAGAATTACTTTGAAGAATAGGAAAAATATCACTCCAACCAGGACGTAAATCTGGATCTCTCTATTATATCCAGAAGAGTTTCACTCTTAGAATCGCACGTGCCCGTATTTATCCCAAAAGCTTTGTCAAATCATAAATTGTGCGTGTAAGTATGCGTAAATATTTTCGACTAAACAGATCATTTAAAGCCAACGTAAACCGCACCTATTTGACGCAGATAGTCAACGTATCTTCTTTTCGGCTAATCTGTCTTAGGGTCAGTGAAAAAGGTCTTTCTTAGATAAAAAACTGATCAAGTCGAGTAGCGCATAGGCGTCGAATGTAAAACTTTTAAAGTTATTCTGTATCAAAGTCGATCTTCATTCTTGCTACTTACATTTCATAATTTATAATACATATAAAGTCAATTTTCATTAAATATAATGATAGTTCTTGCATCTTCCATGATACGTCAATATTACAAAAGAATTTTTTATCAACTGTAAAATATTGCGATTAAACATTTTAATAATTGTTCAGGTGAAATATTATATATCGTGTGTAATTCGTAATTAGAATTGAAATTCTTACGAATAAGTTTTTTAATCTCGATTTTTAATACCCGTATAAAAACGTGAACTCTACTCTAATGTCGTTGAATATCACGGAAGAAATCTTTGCTGTCGCAGCAAGGAGAAGTTGTCATTTGGTAGTCAAACGATCCGGGGATCACTTTCGTCAGCTGCTTGGTAACAACATTTAGCCCGCTACTGTGGTCGATGTTACATCGCGTGTAGTCTTCCCTGCGATATATTTCTTCCGAAAAAGTTTTATATACATTTACATTTCGGTATTTATCCCAATCGGCATTTATCACGTAAATATTAATTGGCTGTACCATTTCTTCATGTAAAATCGCCCGAATCTTTTCTTCCTTGCAGCAGATTCGAGTTTCATAACTCCCGCTCAACCAGTTATAATTATATTCAAGACGGGCGTGGGCAACGTGGCTGCTGTAGCTTCTGTGGCAAGATTCTGGAGTTCGCAGATTCGGTAAGTTTCGCCCAACGTTATACTTGTCTCTCAAATTCTCATACAACTCTCTCTAACGTTTTATATAATTATTATATATACGCTAAGGGTATATATAATACCCATGTTTTTAAATTACAACTTATTCAAAAAAACATGGTTTGTGATATATAAAATGCACTAACCTCCAAAATTAAAATTCTTATTAAAACTTTATTTAAAACTTTATAAACTTTAAGTTAGAACAACCAGCGTTGATGTACACTAATTTTATCACTTCCGTCAATTTGAAAACGGATTGATTAAAATTGTTTTATTTGTTATTATTTTAAATTTCTTTAAAACATTAGCATGAATAGTAAATGTAAATAAAAGAGAATTTATTTTTATGTAGAATGCAGGGGACGGAAGTTTTTCCAAAGAAGCTTAGTTACGTAGGAAGTTTTGATATGTTAATGGTGTATACTTTCTCTAAATAAATTGCGATAAACTATAAAATTATTAAATTTATCAGATTTTATTCTTAACATAAATAAACAACAAAAACACCTTAATAATTTCTGTAATTTAAAACAAGATCTTCCAGAGTTAAAAAAGATGCAAGTTGTATTCAAAATTATTCCACGAAAGCCTCATGCAGTTTAACATAAAATTGTTTTGTAAATTTGAGATTAAAATAACATGTAAAACATTAGATATCATAGAAGTATATAATTAATATATTATTACATTAAGTAATTATTATTTAAATATATTTAGATATATAATTTGTTTACACAGTTAAATACATTTGTTGCATTTAAACACTCAATAGTCAATCCGCAATTTATATCAGTCGCAAACAGAGTGCAGCATTCTCATAGCTGTCGGAGAATCTCTACCATTATCCGGGAAACTCGAGACATTTATTATCCATTAGACGTGAAAGGGTCAACTTTATACGCAGCGGACTGAATAAAAATACGAAATGCCGTAACCGCTAAGCATTCGCGAACCGAACCCGATGGTGACGGGCTATAAAAAAATCCCAGCGGCGCGCCATCGAAAGTAAGCTTCCTCGATTCATCGCCGGCTCACCGGCACGTGTTTGACCACGTGTCGGCCTATATCGCGTAGTCGCGGCACGGAATCGTTCCTTATCCTCACCGCGATTGTGTACGTGCGCGTGCCTCGCTAATGAGATAACTTTAACACACAAGTGCGTGGCGTGCGCGCACGCCGTAGGCGAGCGCAGAGAAAGGTTGTGTTTATCATTCGCTTCTGTGCCGCTCTGCACCGTTCCTGGAAGCTGGAATCGCGCGTTCCCCTCGATTACGAACGTTCACGATCGCGCCGAGGGCTCGTCGTCACGGGAGGGCACATTCGCGTGATTTATCACATCCGCGCGAGGCGCTCTTTCAGCGGTGCGCCTCTCGGTGACGATCCAAATGACGCGATTGTAATAAAGTCATTGCTTGTTATGGAAAACGGCGGTCCAGGCCGCCGTTTCACGCGCGGCTGCGCCCCGCGCGTAAAAATGTCTCGCAGCGACACATAGAGATTGCAGCGTATCTCTTTTTCTGCCGGAAATATAGAAAGTGCACCGCGCGTCGCGCTCGAAAGTGTCATCTTTAATTTTGCAGGCGACGTAGCATCGTCTTTCCGGCGTCCGCTTCTGCTGAAAGGGGATCGCAATGATAGCCTTTATCATCCTGAGCATATCGCTCGCATCTCTTATCTACGTCTTCTTTCGTACAAATTGCAAATCGCCTCGACTACCACCGGGGCCATCCGGCGTCCCGCTGCTGGGTTATCTACCATGGATAGATCCGGTACGTCCTCACGTATCGCTGACGGAACTGGCGAGGAAGTACGGACCGATTTGTGGGCTAAACATGGGTTCTGTGTATACGATATTGTTATCGGATCCGCAGCTGGTAAGGCAGACCTTTGCCAAGGATGCGTTTGCCGGCCGGGCTCCATTGTACTTGACGCACGGAATGATGCAAGGATACGGTGAGTGAAAACTTTTTTTGTTATTAAATAAAAATATAAGATTTACCATAAAAAATAAAAAAAATAAAAAATGTAAATAAATTTATAAAAATCATAGGAACATAAACTACAAAAAGCAAAAATCGAACGGCTGATCGATTAAATAACACATCTCACTTAAAGCCGAAATAACATCGGTACAACCTAAATAGAGCGTTGTAAGCGTAACGGTTTCTCTAACGAACGATTTTCGAAATTCGAGGTCGACTAATCCATTTACAGTCGAAAAATACGTCCGGTTTTGGTGATATTTATAAAAAGAAAAGAAACTGAAGTATCTTGATTTTCGCCAAATAAAAATTCAAATTAATTCAGAGTCGACCTTTGTCGGAAGAATTTATATCTATTACTACAAATGTAGATCGGTTTTAATCTCGGTTTAGCTTATCTTTTAAGAAGGATATGGGTCTCCGCACAAGAATGACCGTAACACGTCACGTTAACTTAAAACCACCGTTATGCCTACAACGACAATGGGCACGTTCAGCGGCAGAAGCTGCTCAGTGGGTGGTTTGTGATTCTTTAATACTTAGTTTCTACACTTATTGTTAGATCCAAAGAAAACCAAAGGTAAGAGCCTATCATTTTGAAGAATCACTAAGCGCTCACGCAGCTGTCAATACACAAAGAAATCCGTAACGAAAGGAAGATTTTTCTTGGAAGGTCTTATTTACGTTTTGGATTTCTTTGTCCGTTGACTGAAGTTTAAGATTACGTACGAAGTTTAAGCTTGAGTGAAAAGGAGTGAAAAGATTAAAATTAGACTACATTGTTGGGGAAATGGGAATTGAAATTCTATGAAAAATGACGGTTGAAAATATATCAAGACGATGTTGTTCGATGTCAAAACGATATTGTTAGTTGATTTGATGATTCACGTCTTTTCGAAGATTTCTCGCACTGAAAGAAAAATATAGTTACTTTTGGACCCAACCACAATTTTATAGTATTTCTAACGATAATTATGGTTAACATAACGACGCATATAGTTAAGTTAATCATATTTATTGTTAGAAATACTAAAATTATGGTTGGGTCCAAAAGTAACTATATTTTTCTCTCAGTGCGCTAGTAGAGTTTTTAGGTCGCTTTCGTCCGTCATTTTTTTCTGTATAGTCTTGAAAATCTTTGATCTAAGTTTTCTTAACCTTAATCTGTCATCTTGTCAAGACTCTCGGCCGGAGGCTAATTGTAAGAAATTATTTCTTTTAGGCAACATTCTGTTTACACAACATAGGCTTACAACTGCACTTGACACATTTTTCCGAAATCGTTAGAATACGAAGATAATGTGCGATAAAGTTCTAGAATCTGCATTTCATTTCAAATTTTTGCTCCTTGCACGATCGCGAATTTTTTTATACCTACCTGGAAGGTTTGAAATAAATATAATTGCACACTTTGTATTTTAATTTGTTACTTTAAAAAATTCGCGCATGTACCATTTGTTGTATCTTGTATTAAAATTATTTTTGTTTTAAACATAAAGAGTTACCTAAACTCGAATGTCGAAACATTATAGAAAGCCTAGCATGCTATTGTAAAAATTAATCGCTGTACAAATAATACATTCGCACAATTATCGTCGAAATTCATTCGCGACACGTCACGTCGAGATAGAGAACGCGTGTTTCGTCTCCGCCAAGGAGAATAAAATAGAGCTGGTCAGCTCTACTCTCTGGCCTGGTTCTCGCGATAACGAAGACTCTAGATCCAAGTGCCGTTACGATTTTCAATTTACGATCAAGCGCTAGCTAGCGTTCACGGCGCGACATTTGATAGCGGGTCCTCTGCACACGAGTCTTCGAGTCGCCCCGTTACTCGAGATGGAGTTTCGCGGACATAATGTATGACAGATAAGAGATTATCGCGGAGCGCCCTGCTTCTTCATCAATCTCATCTAATCTCACGTAGAAATCGAAACGCCGGGGCTTGACGCGCTACGTTTCGACGTATCATACATGGGTGTATCGGAAGTCGGAGTTACCGTTCTGCCGCGGAGAGCTGTCGCCGGTCCCTGATTTGTGCCTTCGCGGCCTTTGTTTCCAAACGGAAACAGGGTAAGTCGAACGGTCGTAAGTTTCGCCCGCCGGCTGAAAATTCGCCGACAAGGCCACAAATTCCGTCGTCGGCGACGACGGCTGCGGCGGCTGCGGCGGCGGCAGCAGCGAGCCGAGCCGAGCGGAGCCGGACGATGCTGTGCCGTGCCGTGCCGACTTGAGCGGGACGATAATTTCACGGCAAAGTGTACCACGGGACCCGGTGGTACCTTTACACCTCGTTTCGAAAGCTCCCATTCTCCCGTTCGCAATCCTCCTCCGTCTTCTCTCTCTCTCTCTCTCTCCTTCCCCGCTCCCTATATCTCCCCGTTCTCCCCGCGTCTCTTCTTTCCTCTTCATTCTTTCTTTCTTTTTTTTCCGTTTTTTTTTTCCTCGATGCCCGATGCATACACGCGCGTGTACGTGAGCCTTCGGCGAGGTTTACGAGGCGCCATGCTCCCAAGTCAACGGCCCCGTGATTTCTCCATTCATTTCCTTCGCCGCTATCGCCGCCGATCTTTTACATGCGCGCCGATCTAGCGGTGCGCCGATAAATACTCGCGTGCATTACAACCTGACCGCGATATCGGACTTAGGACGATTAGGCATCGCGAATTCAAAATTAAGAAGATATGAATCTGGTTGTCTATCAGAAGGTTGTGCCCATTATTTCCGCAGTAGACGACGGTTTAATAGAATCTGAATTTTGTACATACGATATTTAATATTTTGTTTATATAACTATTAAATAAATTTGGACTTAACAGATTAAGGATCGTGTAAAAAATTTATAATTGAGATAAATGGTAAAGTGTGAGCAAAAAAGATTGGAAATCATATCTTTAGATGCGATTTTGCATATAGAATGAATAGTAACGTGAAATTAATTCAATACATAAAGAAGCAAATAGGTTCAATTAAAAAAAATATGTATATCATATATTTCTTATCGAGATATTATTTTATTATCTCTGTTTTTGCATCTAAAAATGCTGTGTAGTTTTTATAGATTGCACACATATTTTTACGAATCATACAAATATCTAATTTATTCTAATTTTCGTCGTATAAATAACAGATTACATTATGTCATATAAAATATTATTTTTTGAAATAATTTAAAGTGTGAAATAAGTTGTGAAGAAATTGCAGGAAAAACCATGTTAAAGATAAAACAATTTAGAATTCAATAACAAAGCGGTTGCGACAAAGCTATCTTAGTTTGAACATATACAACGAGCCAATGACGAATTCGTGATACACGGTTAAATTCTGTGCAGCTACATCCTTCGCACGTGCACCCTCGCGACATTGAGATGCTTCTGCTACCTTTCACGAGAAGCTCCTGCCTCGAGAGTCTTCCTCCACTTCTTCTGAATGCCCCACCTGGGCATCCAGGAAAGATCCTCCCGCCGTGGATTTCCTTTCTTTCTCTCCATTGGAATAACTCGGTGGGGAGATTAGCCACGCCTCCGTCAATATAGAGAGAGAGGTGCTGTCCGCAAGTACGTATTTCGTGAGACGTGAACTTTCGCTAAACTTAGATCGGCCACGAGCATTCGGCTCGGCAGGAAAGGGAGACTCTCTCAAGTGTCTAACGCTTATTCCAGTAGTGAGGGCCGGGATTAATCAGACGAGCGACCGGACATTGCGGACCATTACTACTTAGGCGTACGAAAGTGCGCATTGCCACGCGTTGAACTCTTCGAATCGAAATATCGATAAAAATGCACTCTCCCACGTTTTCCGACAAAGCTCGACGAATGCAATGGCTTTTTGTTTATATTTTCTAATATTTAAATTTTATAATTGATAATCAAACAGTTTATAAAAAAAGAAGAAAAATATTTTTTTTACACGTATTCGCAAAGTATATGTAGATAGCAACGAATATAATATAATATGATAATGTATATTAATAATTTATAAAATATAAAATAAACTCAATAATTTATACAATATACTACATTTAAAATATCAGAATTGTTGCATGCAAAACTGAGATACTAATAATGTATTCCATAAAATTTTATCTTCAGCAATAGTTTAACTATATTTGACATTTGAATAGCTAATATTTAACAAGCGTCTTGAAAAAAATGTCTTGTGTGAAGGCCATTTGCAAAATTATGGAATAAATTTTATTCTATTTGCATTCATATTAAACATTAATTACCGAAATTAAAATTCTCGAAATTAAATACCTCATTCTTTTCATTTAAATTTGTTTGCATCGTAAATTTTTATTTCAGTTTCTCTTGAGACAAAGTATCTTCGAAATTATCCATATTTTTCGATTATTTATGCATCCTCTGGCTTTATCGCAGTTAATTCAGAGTGTACCCTGTACTTTAGAGGCCCGATAAATTTTACAAGAGAAATACCATATATAAATCGGCGATGGCGATGCCTACGTGACAGATGGACACAGGGAAGAATACCGACGCGTGCCTTCTGACGGCGCAACCAGTGATTATCCGACAGTGCGTTTACACGCGCCTCTTTATGGGCGCGCTCACATTTCTTATGCGGCCGGCAAACTGGTTGCCCCGCCACGTCGGATAATGCCGTGCGTAATAGCGTTAATTTATTATAGAGCGCGCCGAGATGGAAATAACGCGCCGTCCGTAAACATATTACGCAAGTTTCTGCTCGTATCGCGTTGCATTGCCGAATCGACCGATCAATTTGCATTTTATGGAATTCTATCAATCGCGGATTAGAAATAAAAAAAGGATAGATGATAAGAATTAAGATGTGAGTCATAATTATGCTATTGCTTTATATTTGATGATTATATTCCTATTTTATTCGTTGTCTAATTAAAATTTATCAAATCAATCCTATTAATTGGATTTCAGCAATTGTGTCATTTAATTCAAAATCATTAACATAAATATATTTTGACAATATCTAAATTCTTCTATTCATGGCTTTTAAACTAGCATTCAAAACAATGTAGATGTGTAATTATAATATAACTGATTTACAGAATCTTGTAGACAAGCATACTATTCTATTAATTTATATATTTTTTTTTTACACTACGCCGAATCGCAGCGATAATTTAAGCATTTAAAAATATATACGATCTATTAATTTAAAATCTGTACGAAAAACAATCAGAATATACCTGAGGCGTATAAATTATTCTACAATAGCGGTATTTCTAGGAATAGGCTCGTTCCAGGAAGTTGTTCTAGCGAAACCTATTATAACGAGTAAATACGAGCAGGGAAGAGATAGGAAGGATCGGAAATGCCTCGGATACCGTCGGCGATCAGATACTGGAGAACGATCGGCAAAACGCCGGCGGTGCGAGAGCCAACGTATTAATAGGCTTCTGGGAAACGGACCGAAAGTGAGAGTGATGTTAGTCCTTATAAGACACGTCTACCGGGAATACTGGGGATACCAGGAAATAATCGGCTGTTTCTCGCATTTAGATTAAGTTCTGCAATAATATTTGTTAAACTACACGTCGCATGCAAAATATCCTTTGCTGGAAACAATTTCATTTTACGACACGTTAATATGGATAATTGCACAATTAGAATAAATTTTGAGACGTTTTTCGCAATGTGATATATCGCGATTTTGTAACTAAATAATTTGGTGACGGTCGCAAACTAAAAAAAAAAAGAATGCCACTGTAAATAAATTTTACTCTTACCAAATAATATTATATGTAAAAATAGATCAATATTAGCGTTAATTTTTTAAAACGAATGTATTAATACAAATGTGATATAAGGCGATTCGCACGCCGTTAATCTCGACATAACAAGTAGAAAAATCGAAGATATCGTTACTGAGGCCGATTACATGACGGCATCGCGATTACAGAGTCTAAGAGAGCGACCGACAATGAGTGTGGGGATTCCAGATTGTCACATTACACCTTGTACAGCGAGGGCAAGGTGCGCCGAGGGACAGTGGAAAGAGGGGGGGGGGGGGAGTCCTGAATCTATCGAAACAGGGGGAGCGG
>VBVQ01000968.1:0-42701 GCA_011636635.1 Tetramorium simillimum
TTGAATAATTTTATTGCAAAAAAGCAAATGGAAAGGCATCAACATAGAAGTTGTTACGACGCCTTCCACGATACAAACGATTGTACAATATAAGAAAATACAAGTGAAGGTGAGAATAAGTACAACTTGCGAGTATGAGATACATGTTGGCAATAGATATTTTTTAAAGACAAAAAGATTCTTGAGACAGTCTCCTGACATTTCGAAAGAACCGTAATTGCGTTTATATTGACATCACGAAACCCGTAATTTCGCCCAATCTTCAATTCGGACAGAATTTGGCCCGGATTCAATCTCCGAATGCGTCCGGTTCGGTGCTCGTCGGCGATGCCGCTTCTCTACCTAGCACAAGAATTAACCACTGGATGAACACGAATCGACGCGAATTGCGAATTCCCTTTTCCGCTCGAATGTCCTCATTTTCAGCGCGCGATGCATACCAGTTTCGAATTGAATCAGTCGCGTTCCGCTGCGCTGTTGCACCATTGCCCAGATTCTACCGTTTCGACGAAACAGGTGCGTTCGCGTGTGTCGCGAGGGCGCGCATCTTTAGTCCAAGGGGAATGAAGAGTGCGTCGAATCCAGTCGCAGCGGGACGTACACGTGAGACTTTCAGCACCGGTTCTAATACGCGTCAGAGCAAGCGTGAATTTCTCTTTGCTTGAATGGATGTAGTAACATCGTTCTACGCGTCGATCAATGCGGTAAAAAATCATTTATTCAATTCTCTCATATTTTACAGTTCTACAGACTTGATCGCTAACTTTTCGCATTACCGCTTCGCTGGCGAAATCTGCCGTAATGACAACGTCATAAATACAGATTAAGTCATGGCTTATTCGCTAATAAGTTATATCATTAACCCCGCAGAACGGATTTCGTTCGTAACGAGCGGATTAGAATCGCAATTGAGGCGCACGATGTACGACGAGGACTGTAAGTTCCATTTCATAGCGCTGTTTATGAGCATATTACTCATAAGCTTTCACAAGCTATAATGGTAACTAATAAACTTATAAATAGCGCTATGAAATGGAAACTCATAGCGCCACTAACATATTTCCCAGTCGTCAGCCTAGAATCGCATAGAGCGGGGATAAACGGGGATTCCGCGTGATGCAATTACATAAAGCCGCGTATAGAATCACCGATAATCGTAATGACAGAGGACGAGACCTGTGGAAAGATCGTTTCCGCGGCGCAAAGGGCTAAATTTAGCACCGCGCTTTCGAAACACCACCTGTAACGCGCGCCCGCAGGACTGCAGCGAGTGTAGCGTTTCATTTAGCGGCGTGGAAGTGTCGATTTTACGCATGTAGTATTGAATCGAAATTGGAGAAAAGCAAGAATTGGAATTTCGCAGGTCTCATTCATCGGGCGCGAAATGGGCGGGGTGTTGTGAAACGAGATGACGGCGGATGAAACTTTACGCGCGCGAGCCGAGGCCAACGTGCACCGAGCGTTGCCTGCCGGTTTTCAGAAGCCGGCTCCGATCGCTACCCTAAACTGCTCCCGCCCGTCAAATAACGACGGAGGATAATTTTACCTGATCCCGGGATGCGCATCCCGGAGCTGCGTTCGTGGTCGCGCACGTGTGCACCCGACTGTGCGCGCACACACACACACACACACACACACACACACACACACACACACACACACACACACGAGCGCTTCTACCCTCTAACCCTTGCTTCTCTCTTTCTCTCTCTCTCTCTCTCGTATACTGTAGCTGTGTCATCAGACGCGTGCCGCAGCGATGCATCACGGAATGACGGGAATCGCGGCGTAACGCTTTACCCGCTCACAAATCACGCCACGCAACGTCGCCCGTGTGCCGCGTAACGTGTGCACACGCGACATGATTACTCTTTCTCTCTCCCTACCTGGACCATACGGTCTCGCCGCAGACACCATCGGGAGGTCATGATAAAAACACGATGCGGCGACAACGCGGCGCCCCGCTCGAATTCCGCGGCATCGCGGAACCCAACACCCTTCTCTTGGTCAGCAACAACGCGACGCCTGGGGCGATAGCGATGGCTTTCTGAGTCTCCCCGCCTAGGGAGAATGATATACCGACCGTGTTCTCACGCCTTCGTTCAAGTAGTCTTTGTATTTAAGCAACTAAATGGAAGAAGATAACGAATTGATAAAGAATTCTCATTTCGCTTTAATTTATTTAATAAGATTGCAGAATGTTGCAGTAAATTAGAAATAATATCGATAAGAATTTATCTAATGCAATGACGTTGATAAAAATTGAAAACATGTATGAAGAAATGAAGCTGCACCTTGATAGGCGAGGCAACATCGTTACTTTAGTATCTTTATGAACATGAATGCAAAAAATGATTATTTACAAGAAAATAAGGCATAAATAGCGATACAGACGCTCGAGAATGGATTTGGATGCACATGCGTTATGGATAAAGTGACGATGCTGGCAGTCCATGATTACATATAGGCAGAGGCGCTGTATACGGATCGTATATCATAGCGCTTTACGCTCTATCCGGTTATGCGTACTTTCGAGTCGGACGTAAATGTCAATCCGGTTTTATACTTGGCGCGCACTGCCAGTCATGTACGGTTAGGCTTCACGTCCGCGCGGATTTTATTTTCCCCGTATTCCCGCCGTTGGGACATGATAAGCGTATTTCTTCCTCCGGGTTCCGCCTCCCGTTTCGTATGTCCGTTCATGATTTCTCGAACGAGCGCGAAAGAGCGTGCTGGGACTGCTGAGTCACCTGGCGATACAACAGAATCGCGCGTCGCGCTCTGACTTTCAATATCTCTCCGCTTCGCCAGCGTGAAAACTCCGAGAGCGGCGAAAGCGTGGGAAGATGAGCGACTTTGGAGATGATCCGGGAAAATAACGTCTTCTAAATTCGCTCCCGAAATCACGCGTGCCAAGCATCGTTAACATTCGCGAAACATTCGATCACGGCGAAACCAAGTGGAAATAAAAGATGATTCTGCCTCGATACGGAAGATAAGAGGATAATTTCGTCTCCATCATTTTTATTTTCTTAATATGATATTACGATTTTTACGGTACAAGTTTTTTTATTTTATTATTTCTTTACACAGTATTATTATAAAAGATAAAAGATTTTTTTATTATTAGAACTGATCATATATGATATAAAAGATTTTTTAGAAGTATTAAGGGGAGGTACATAATGATCGCTTAATGTTATTCTCATTCTTGTGAGAAACTGAAGCAATATTTTCAGATTGCCGTTAGTCACTCCATTTATAAAGTTATTGTACATAATCGAGAGACTCGTGGGAAGCGTAGGTGGACCTTGGCAACGGCTGATTCTTGATTTCTGTCTGTGATAACGGGTCGTTGACTTTATTTCACGTGCGAGAGTAGACAGAACTCGGTAGGCGGTACTGGCCGAGTGAGAATTCGCCGCCTAATTTGGGAAGGTCCGTTTTAAGGGTCCGAGACTCGTAGGGACGGAGCGCGGTCCGTCGTAGATGAAACGAGATAATGCGAATCGTGACCGGTCGTTTTTCTTCACACGCTTTTTTAAGAAACGCAAAGCTGTTACGTACTAAAAAACGACAACCTTCAGTCCTTATCGAATATTTATACGAATATATGGATTGTAAAAGAATTTTTAGTTGCTTTATTTATAGAAACACATATAAAAATTCTGATATCTATTAATATTTTCACTGCATTACATACATTGATGATTTTACTGTTAAACGGCTAAAAGTTTGATTCTATGTAAAAATATATTTAATATGAAATATAATAATCAAAATATAATTATATTCAATATATAGAGTAAGTTTTTTTAATTAATAACCGGAATAATTTCTTGAACTTAGCCTTCCTATTCACTGAATCTAAATTTTTGTGACTTTCATTTATGGGAATATTTGAAGGATCACGTCTACTGGAATAATCTTCGTACAATTAAAAATTTGAAAACTGACATTCAAACCATTGTGAAAAGAATTCCCAGAATTTTTGAAAAAGTAGTGAGCAGCTTCGGCGGACGTTTGAATATGGTGGCTACTAATAAGTCTCATATTGAATTTTTACGTAGCATTCATACTCTTAGCTGTTCGAGACTAAAATCGTAAATGTCATCCAAGGTATGTAATGCAATAGCAAGTACAGTAATTCCAAAGTGTTGTGTCTTTTTGTGAAGACGCTGTATACATATAGATATGAATTAAGAATTTAATAGAATATTTTATCATTTCGTTACGTCATCTTTTAAAATTTGTAAACATCTACAATACAGAATCACCGATGGCTTTCAACTCCAGATTGGTTTGAGTTGTAATGAAGATAAATCATTTGAAAAGTGCGTAAATGCGAATGAGGATTCTGTGCAGATCTTTCACCGATGGCTATTTATCTCGTTTGCCGTTTATTTTGCGCCCATCTCCTCTTCGTCGCTTCATCCTCACTTAATTAGGTTCCGATTAACAGCGGAGCTTTGTGCAAATACCTCTTTAGGATTTTGCTGAAAACGCTCATTAAGCGGCGGCTATCGAGTTACCGCTCTAGTAACGAACCTCGATTGTTTTCGATCTCGAGCCGTCTCGCCATTTTGGCGCGGCGATAACCCCGATTCCATCTTCGTGCATGAGCTAATTCAAACTCCGCAATTACGCATTTATCTGTACTCTAATCTTTTTATGCCATTCCATGCGACATGTCGCATTTGTGGGTTGTAGATTGAACGGTTTTTACGTATAGGAAAATGCGGGCTTGTGGAGAAATACGACTGCAATAGTACTTTGTGTCATAGAAATAAGTACATATTTATGTAAATAATACACTAATATTATACAATAATACATTAATATTATACATTAATGTTAATATTATATTAATATTATACTATAATATTAATGTTTATACGAATCTTGGTTGCACGCTATCGCTCGATTTGCTTACGAAACATTCAATTAATACTGTATTGGCCATATAGGCGGCCTCGCTTATTAAATTATTTGGCAAGACGCGCTGTTTATTACGTTGGGTTTTCGTGTGAACAGTATCCGATCGCAGTCCCGCCAATATTGACGCTGTATTTTATCTAAATGCAAATTCGACGTGAGGTCTTGAATATCGAAGGATCTTTCTGTCCGCGTGGTCGCCACGTGCAAGACGATTCTGTAGCGCGGTATGAATTAGCATGATTCCAATCTGAATATCAAGGAATCCGCGTGAACGTGAGTGAAATGGTAATACACGATCGCCCTGTAAAGCATACTGCGTATATACTTTTCCTGTCGCCTTGCCGGAATCTTTGCACAACGGGCGCAAGAGCGAATTAAATCCACGTTTGATATCAAAGTTGTGTGACGTTGAATATAAAATTACGTCTACGTGGCTTCTCTACCTTTTATCTGGGTGACGCACGCGGGCGGATTGTTTTCTCGTAGAGCGTACACTACGCAAAAGTTACGCAGAAACAAACGATGTTGATGTTTTAGGTATATAAGTTTTCTTCAATGCTCAAAAATGCACTTTACATTTATAGAATTGATAGATGCAATTGTTATTTTAGATAAAAAGAAAATGGAATAATTATTGCATTTATTTAAATGCAATGTGATATCTGAACTGAATTCTTGTTCTTGATAAATATGGATATTTAGATTAGCAAATGGAGAAGACAGTTGATAAATGAAGTCATATCAATCTTTGATATTTATTTGGTTTATTTTCTGCGGCACAAATTGATGCTAATACCTTTTTATCGAATTAGCAAGCACGGAAGCTGGAAGTTGCTACTTAAATTAAATGAACAATCCCGGATTCGTAATCTCGGGTAGCGCTTGATTAAATTGGTAGTCATTCACTCGGCTTGATTATTTACTCTTCTTAACTGAGATTAGGCGCCATCTTATTACTACCCAGTCCCCTTCGTGTTTCCTCCCGCCTACAAGTTAATACTATATACTATGTTACAACAGATGCTTTCGCGGGGACTTCCCCATTGATGAGAAAATAAACTAATCAGAATCGATATTCCTGGAATTCGCGGGGAATGAAGTTAATTATCGTCTAATTGACCAAGATCGTAGAATATGATACTGTCGGGGACTTTCTTGTCTTCAACTTTTGTTATTTCTTAGCTATTAATGTAGTTTTGTGAAAGTATAGCTGCGCAATTAGCTGTTTCCGATTTAAAGCCCATGATGGTCGTAGACGAGATAAAAAGAGTAAACAATCAATTTTCGTGATTAATTTTGGAATAACTTAAGAATAATTTACAATTGTGAGATAATTTCGCGTGCGGCTTCTTATATCATTCATTTCTGTTTTTATTTTTCGTGATATTTTCAGTATTGTTTTCGTATTTGATTGATTCTTCTTGCGAGATTTATTGCTACTTAAATTTTTGATCTACAAATGCAAAATTTAATTCTTTGAAGCATGGATATCAATTAAGGTAAAACCGGCACCATCGATGCTTAAATTTTCAGTGTGACGCAGATAAATCTTCCGCGAGAAGTTCTCGTCTGTGCAAAAGCCGTCTTTGCGGCCGTTCCAAATGATTGCTTTAAATCTCACCGGCGCGCCTCAAAAGTTATCACATTTTTCTTCGCGAATTTTTGCCGCGCTTCCCTTTTTCCTCATAGATGCAGGAGGGCGAGATTCCTGGCGGGGTGGGCGCGTTTTTCTGCTTACGTTCCCCCGCGCCTTATCAACATAGAATCGACGTGCTGCGAAAAGAAAGTTAATATCGTCCGCGTTACGCTGCTGGCCTTAGAGAAAAGCAAGGAAGAAAGCAACCACGCTCGACCGACTTTTATATCACGCTCCGATCTCTCGACCCTCGTTCGAAACCTATAAAAGTCGAGTATGGTTTCGAGCGGGATCATTGGACAGGCGAGCGTGCGAGTTTGGAATTCCGGACCTTCACGGTGCCTAACACATTGGGAAAATTTTTCGACTTGTGTCCAAAATTACGCTTCGCTTCGTTTTCGATTTAATTCTAAAACGAGGCGTACCTGCTGATTCCGTGTAAATTGTTGTCAGTCTTGTTATGATCTTTCAGAACAGATGTAAATTGTATTACATAAGGTTAGGAAATTATATGTAGCTATGGCATAACAAAAACAGACTTTTATCTCCTTGAATGATTAAAAGTCGTTGGGAAAGTCGAGAGACAAGATCTATTTAGAGAATGCACCTTTATTACTTATAATGAAATGTCATAGGTCCATGGTCAGGTACAAGTTTCAGAAGACGCATTAAAGAGAGATAATTCTGAAGTAATAATAAATAAATATTACAGAATTTTAAATATTAAATATCAATTGGGGAAACTTGCGTTACATTAAATTATCGATTTGGAACTCCATGTCATATTTGCCGCGTTTTGAAGTAGCTGTAATACAAGTTATTATCTTGCCTGCTGTTCTTTGAATATCTTCATTGCACGCCCAACTTTTTCTTTCTTTTTCTGGGGGAGCGTTTGCATTAAATAACATCTACGGCGCCCACTATTACTCATAGTCTGCGAAAAAAAATCGCGATCAACGTAAACGCGAGACGGTGACTCATGAATATCCTATGGACGGTTCAAGTCACCGCCGTTGTATATACATGCTATAATGCGGGATGACGGGTTCATGTGGATAAGAATAGAACGAATCGCTTAACAAAACTTCTATCAAGTTTAACAGCATTTTCGGTGCCGCTTTTATCGTACGTAAGTACGTCATTTCGTATCGATTAATTTTACCATACACTTTTGATCGTTAGCAGTTTAGATTGAGTGCTCTGTATCGTGCATTTGATTTTGTAAAAATTAAAAATTAATTGGTAGAATAAATACTTGATTCTTTGTAAATTTTTACAGAAGCATTTGTTTTTATTAAAGAATTAAATTGAATATATTTTGACTGAATATAACATTGTGGCTATAATTGTGTCATTATTTTTATTTGAAAGTTTTGCAAGATAAAACCACTTTTATCAGACTTTTTTTCATAAATTCTTATTACTATTATTATTACTAACACTTGACTTCTTTTTTATTTTATATGCTACCTCAATTTCATAAATTCTGTAAAACTTTACGTAGAAACAATAAGTGGCGCGGAAAAAAATCGAGACAATTTCTCACCGATTTCCGACGAGAAATATCCAGGAACTTTCCGCCCTATTGTAAATCAGCGTTTGATGTCATTCCGTGTCAAATCGCATGATTAACGGTCCGCTGTCGAGTAGAAGGGTGCGAGGGGAACCCGCTGACTTATCATCCGGGGTCTCGTCCATCGGTGTCCACGTTGCACCCCCTCTTCGAATTTTAATCATGCCTTCAGAGAAGGTCGAGAATGGAGAGCGGAGAGCGGAGAGAGAGAGATCTCGCGACTGATGCGCTGCTTTATTTCGTTAACGTTTCAATCGATCATCGTATGCTCCTGGGATTTGCCCCTTTCTACTGTCCTTCTTCATCGATTCCCCATGCACACTATGGCGTTTCACGACCTCATTGCTGACGTAATCGCTGTCGCTCTGTCTTTGTAAGCACGTTTTTGCCTTTATTCGTTACGACGTTGATCGCTTTGTAACGATCTTAACCGCAGACCGGAGAATTCGCGTCAATACATTTTCACCGAGAGAGTTTCCTCTTTAATCGCTCGTATTAACGCTGTTTGCGAGGCTCTCGCCTTCTTGAATTTTCGTTCGCGAATAGAGATGAAAACAATCGCGAGAGCTCGGTGCGACGTGAAAAAGTTATAAGATCGTTTTCTATAGATTCAGGATTTATTTTCCTGATCCCCGACGATTGATTTCTCCGAGCTCGTCCTGCTTCGCACAGCTCCCTTCTCTTTGCGCGCCGCTTCTGACGGCCGTTTAAATTAATGACTCTCGTGCGAGAGCGAGAATTGGAGTGAAAGAACGCTCCGACTGGCAAACGAATTGCGAATTACAGAGAAATGTCAAGGGTGAAAGAATGCGGATCATGTGTGACATTGTCAATTCTTATCTAGACGTGGATATGTTTGCCAACTGTTTCTTACATTACTTCGAGCATGATTGAAGTTGGATGACTTTGAGATGAATCTTTAATTTAATCGTTTCAGATTTATTTCGTGTATAAATTAATAGGAATTTATATATATATATAGATTATAAAAATTCTAAAATTTTATATACACACATGAAATCTTGCAATGACACATATACATGTAGAAATACGTGTATTTATTCGTTTTTCTCTTTATTATATAACTATTTTTGCACATTGTCGTACCCTTTAATAATTACGTCTGCTTAACAATCGTTTAATCAAGTTCCTTCAATTGTTACGCGGCCTGCATCTTATGTGGCTATGAAGCGGAAGTTAATGCGTGAAAGCGAGGGGTGGAAATAAATTTAATAAATTAGCACCCGCCTCGCCGCGTTAATTTACACCGCATAATGTTCGCTCTGTTCCGAATATAAGCGTGAATCCGAGGGACCAACTATGCTTTTCCGTTAGCTACTTCCGCCCAACAGCCTCGATCCTACGCCACGAGAGCCATTGTGCGCAGTGTAAATAACATTTAATATTAGTGTTTTGCCTTGAGCTTTAACGTGGAAACGGCTCAAAGGGCTTCTCCAACGGCGAATCAGAGCCGGCGAGAGCTTCGTGGATGTTTTAATTGGCGCTTTGCTCTTCGTAGAGGCGTATTCGCCCGCGTTTGCTAATGCTTCAAAGCACACGACTGATATAATGATCGCGCTAGATACCATCCTATCTTCAGATTAACGGATTCGAGTTCGCAATCAAGTAGTCTGTAATCTATGGCGTGTCAGTCCCATTGACATGGTGGTATACGCAGAACGGGATCTGCAATGATTTCCTTGGAGATTATGTAATGGCTCGAAGCAATCCCTGCTTTCAGAATATTGCTCTTGTCGATGGTACGTTGCATATCTAATAGTCCCTAATGTGTTTAGGACATTTCCACAAAAAAAAATCTAAGAAATTATATTCCTATAAGCTCCTATAGAATTTTCACAGAAAAGCTTTCTGTAATTCTAGTTTGGCAATTCTTTTTATTATGATTAGAACAGTTTTTAGCTCTTCGCGTATATGTAGAGAATATTGATCTCTATAATATTTTATTTTAGAATATGACGTAAATATTCGAAAAATATTTGATTCTCTAATACTTTACTTCACAATTTTTTATTTAAGTATGATTTTTTTCATGTATAATCGACAATAAGAAAATAACTTTCATTGTAAAGTAAGCATTACAAAAGTACTGACAATTTGGCACACAATTCTCGATTACATACGGAAAGCTTATACTTAAATAAGTCGTCATATCCTCTGGGTTTTATCCTGTCACGCTATCTTCGTTTAAATCATTCTGCGCGTAATTAAATAAATACTCAGCTTTCAAAAACCGGATGTGATATTCGTGTTCCGCGCAAGTAGAACTATAATCCTGAAAGCGACAGTGAATCATGACCTCGGAGTTAGTTAGGCCAGACCATTGGTGCGACTGGGTTCGAGAGCGAAAGGCAGAGACAGAGGTTGGAGTATCGTGGAAAACCGGTGTACGTGTGGGGAGCAGACAACGGTGTCCGAGATGCGGAGAGAGGTCCACGTTATCGAGAGCACCCGGTACGGTATTGGCAGACCGTTTCCCAGCAAATAATTGGAAATGCAAACGGAACCGACCGCCCTGTGATAGTTCGATAATTGAGTCTCTTATCAGTGTTTGAATGCGCCCTCTGTCTCGCTTCCGCGCCCTTTGCCCCGATCGTTCCCGTACTCCCTCGCCCCTTCGTTTCTCCTCTTCTGGCGCGGTCTCGTCTCTTTCTTCCGCCCGCTATCGTCGATACCCTCCGCATCCCCTTCGCTGTGTCCTCGTCATTTACATGCCGGAGCGCCTCGTCAAGACGCGTATTACCAACGAACGAACAGATGCGTCGCGCTCGCCGTGCGATGCTCTTCGTGCAGGTGCACACGTGTTGCTAGGCAGATGCCTGCATCCTTCCGACACGATTCCGTATGTATTAGTCTGTTAGCGCCCGAATTTTTCGTCCCGCCCGTTTAGTTTGTTCTTTTAGTATTATTAAATCTGCTAACTCGAAACTTGTACACTTGGAAGAGTTCGTCTATTTCAAAGATGACATAAGAACTTGAAAATTTTCCAACAATTATTTTTTAATACATTTTGCAAGAGAATTCATCATTTTGATTATTTATGCAACGTTGACGTTAAATTACCTATATTCATAATCTCTTTTTCATATTTTTCATATATCTGATTTCGAACGCTTATTCTGGATATTGTCATTCGGTGTATTCAGCCAAGTTTATTTTTATAAAACCCACGGAAGCACGACAATATTATTTCATTTCCGCGTTGCGAGTCTCAATCTATCCGTTAATTTAGCATAATTTCGACTTAACATTTTCCATAATTTCGACTTGCGATCCAGATTATAACGGCGAAAGTCCTATTTACTCGTGAACATTTCTAGGATAGTGCACTCGCTGCAGATAAATTCTCCAACAAACTTCCTCACGCTTGCTTGCTCTAGCGCGTAAAAAATACACCTTCTACGATACGTGCGCGAGGAACGAAGTACACAAGCGACACTCTAACGCGCTAACTTTCAGCTCCTCCGGGTCATTTCCCTTGCGCGCGACTACGGGTACAACTCGTCTCGGTACGTTTACCGTAAATGTACCCGGAGGTCTCGCGTTTTGCGGCTCGTGTAACTCTCGCGATATCTTGCGCGGATCGACACGAGACCGTGTTTCGCTCACGCACTGGGTAAACACGGTGCCGCACGCATCTATATGGAAACAGTTTTGCGGAAACAGACGATGTACTTTGCAAATATATAACGTCCGGGAACCACAGCGCTTCCTTCAGGCTGGCAGATTTATAAATTTAAGGTCGATCTGTAAATTAACACGGATTTATTATTTAACGTTAAAAATTTATCAGCAAATACTAAAATCGTCATTAAAATAATTCGAAAACTCTGCAATATTCACGAGACAACGCATATATTATCTATTATAAGATTCTATTATCGAGGTATATCAGACGTCTCACATTTACAACCTGCAATTGGATAAGAAAATTACGTCAAGTGTGATATCAAGCATGCATCTATTGCAATAAAATTTAATTGAATTGAAAGAACGTCACTGAAAAAAAGACTGCAATTGTTCTTGATGTATGCGCTTGCACGTGTGCATTCGTGATCATTCATACTATGGGATGCACACGCAATGCTAGCTGCAAGGGATCCAGTGTGGCACTATAAACACCGGTGTGACGCCAATTACGCAAAGGGTCAACCGCGATGTTTTGCCGTCCGAGAACCGAAATTATCCCTGTCCCTCTCCCCACCCCGTATAGTCCCCGCTCGACCTATTCCTGTCGCCAACCAACCAGTGCTTCCGATTGCGCTGAAATTTCAGATAATTTCGCTTAGTCGCGGCGCCGGCTGCACCGACCTGTCGTGTAAACCGGATATTTCCTAGCCTAGCAACGCTGTCGGATGATTTTGCACGAAGATCCCGTCCGTATGAAACAATACCGTAATGAATTGACAAATTTATGTTACTCTGAATGATTTCTTTTAACGAGTTCTGTTGTTGTAAAGAGTCTCAACACAGAAACGTCGTATATTTGCGCCACGCCCTATGCTAATTGATATACCGACTTTATAGTTTCTTACTTACAACTTTTTGTTTTTACTTCAATTACGAAATTACATCTTTCTACTAGATATTAAAGTAATTAAAAAATATCCTTCAAAAAGAATTTATTTCGATGTTGCGTGTTATGTACGTATCTTGTTAACAATTAAATTTTTAATACAATAATTATTTTATTAAATGGATTAAAGCTTATTATACTATACTATACTGTATTATATTATACACGTAATTAGTCTAACGAGATAGAATGTTGTAATGTCGTTACATTATTTTCTGTAAAGAATGCTATGTAAGTTATTTATTATTAATTTTAATAAGATGCTTGATAATTTTTACGCGGAAACCGTTCCACTACATTCACGAATATGTTTACGATAATTCATTGATGCAATTTCTGTGGCGGTGCACAGACGCGGTTTTAATTTTGACACAGCACAAAGCTTAATAATTTAATGCGCTAACGGGTACGTCGAACTAATATTTTAATATCGTCCCCGTTTATAACATTTTCTGAATAATTTAATTGATCGACGTGCCTCACTCCAAAATGGGATGCATATTTGCGATATTCGTGCAAATCAATATCTTTTTAAAATAATTGACAAATTCAGATACAAGTTCTATATACTTTCTTAAATTATTATAATTAAAGAAACAATTTTAAGTTTTTGTGTTATTTTATATCATGTTATATTATATTCTTCGAGTTTCTATTAAATTGATGATATTTCTTATCAGAAAGATACTCTGCTAAATGATAAACTTATTAAAAGTTAGTAAAATTTAATTGACGTGTGTAGGAAATCGTCTTTAGATGTGGTGATAAAATGTTACTCATTAGTACGTGTTATGCAAAGTAACGAAATAGAGCTATCAAAAATTGCTTAGAGAAAAATAGAATTTTCTAGGGGTGCTATCTCTTTTCATTAGCTCATTCAATCACAGAGACATGGGATATGCCCGGTCGATTACGTGCCATGCAATTTACCGCGCTTCTTCACGCCGGAAATTAATTTTATATCGGTCTGCCGTTAAGTCCTGAACAAACGAGAAGCGCCTTCACCTTATTACCGAACAATCCCGAGCACGGTCAGTTAATTCGCGAAGACGTGGCGAGAGCCGGAGGGGGTGAATGCGACTTTCGTGACGGCGGGGGGGCCTGGAGCCCGGCTTAATCAAATTCAAGATTAAACTTCGGAGTTTCGTAAGTTGTTCCTTGCGAATATTTGTCGGGGAGTGATTTTAATTTCCATAAGTACCGCAATCTCGCTTCTCTCGGTATCCCTCCTGTTCCTCTCCGGCGGCATTTTCCACAGCCCCTTCAGCTGCCTCGGTGTGTTCGCGCGAGCGGGCGACCACTCACGCGCGCGAATGTTGTAATATTAAAATTTTCGATACCGGGAATTCGCATGGTGTTCGACGATTTGCATTTTAACGGCAGTGGAGAAGAGTGCCGACTCTCGCATGAACATTCCGGGTGAGATCTTTGGGAATCAAACAGGAAGTTTTCGGTAGTGATGCGCCGATTAAAATTCTGTTGCAATCACATGGATCTCTGTCTGGTATTAAATAAGAGACAATTCTGAATGGCGAGTTATTTTGTTGTCGTAAACTTCTTTTCATGACATTACATCCTTGCTTCTTCTGACATATATTTCTTCGAAGATTTCAGTAATATTCCTGAGAAACTTAATGTGTAATTTAAACTGATATTTAGTCGTCGATTAGTAAAATGTTAATATTGTAATATTTATATTTTAAATGAAGATATTTTATATGTGATATATGTATAAAATTAGTTGCGATTATAAACGCAAGAAATATTTGTAAAAGTAAAAGTTAGAAAGTAAAAGTGTGAAAAAATTCATAATATTGAATATCACATAAAGAGTGCTGAAAGTATTCATATAGAGAAATGTATTTGCTCAGAATAGTGATCGTGCGCGCACGACAACACACGCGACGAAACTGTCAATTAGAAGTGTAAATTCTTTACTGCGCGCTCGTGGCCCTTATGTAATAGCAGGATACACCTGATTAAATTTCTGCCGCTATCACGCGCACCTGCCGCCCGATTTAAGATCCCTCGCGAGGAAGAAGCTTGGCGGTCGAGAGAATACAACCTCGATATTTTCCCTCCTAGCGCAATTTCACATCCTATGACGACCAAGTTGCTGTCCCTGATCCGGCGGAATGACGCCGAAGTGCCCCGTTTCTTTCCTTTTTTGGAATATCTTAAAAATCTGTAATCAGTTTTTAAAAATTACGAGGTGCCTCGGGGAAGAAATATGTTAATCAAGTTCTTTTAAGCAAGTAATATAAATACAGATTACAATACAACATTTTTATACCACGCGCTATGATTATTATTGAGAATTAGACATTTAATGAAGTTGCTAAAGAGATTATATATAATATTTATATGTTTATATACTAAAATTAATAAAATTTAATAATATTAAAGAATAATAACGATAAGTCAACGAATTTTTTTTCATTAATTTTACACATTTTATATCTATTTAAAAAATTTAACATATTTTATAATAAAATTATAAATTGAGGACATGTTCTTATCTTATCTTTTTCATTTTAAATAATGCATACTCGAGGTAAAATTTTTTTTATTTTACACAAGGACACATACAATTTGTTAATTCAAACAATAATTTTTTCTTTTGAATATTAAATTAATATGATAAGCAGATTTCATTCTATTTTATTTCATGTTATCAATCTAGCTTATAAAATGAAAGAAGATTCTATTGAATGGATTTTATAAGACGATGCACGCAATGCGCGCCTCATTCTTGCATATGCAACGTGTACAGAATCTAGCGGAATTATCACCGCGAACGTTTCGCGGCAAGAAAGCTATCCTGTTCGAGGCTAACGATAATTAAGCAGTCCACTCGACATTATAATACGGGCAATTTACTTGAGAAACGCGCGAGCGCGGGAAATTACGATGCGCCATCGTCGAGCGCCTACGTCGGCTCAGAGAGAGGAGCAGGAGGGAAATTAACGAAATTCCGTTTGCTCGTACCGGCGCGATACAACGCCTCCCGCCTCGTGGGGTCGATAGGGCAACGGCGAGGATGCGAGAGGCGAGTCAACTTCCGTCTTTCTCTTTCTCTCGTCCTCTCCTCCTCTCTGTTTGCCGCCGAAGGCAGTTATTACGGCGTTATTTCAACCCCTCCGGCCACCTTCCTCCCCCCCTGGCACATTGCGGTATTAAATTCCCATATTGTCACGCTATGCGACCCCGGCGAAGTGCAATCGCGAACGCACAGCGGTAGCGGATACCGTAATTTTTATCGATGGACCGGTGTGTGCGCTCTAACGCGGAAAAAAAAAGAACTTTATGAAATGACGCGTCCAATAGCACTGGGGCATTTCAGAGCTACATGGGGAGAGTATATACATGTAGATATAGATATAAATACATATATATTTCGTATATACATGTATATATACGTATGTTTGTACGTATGCTATGGGGGGATGTATGGCTGGTGCCCCACGGGCACGTGGTCCACGTCCGTTGTTTGCACGTCTTTCTTTCACGCTCGCGGCGAATACACGACACGCGGAGTAATACAACTCAATCCGTTAAGGTTACAGGGAGTAAATCAATTACAGTTTCGCGTACGAGACCCCTGTTAACGGAGAGCGCTTTGAAGCCATGTCGGTGTAATGCATTCGGAAATGAATTACCGAGCCAGTGTTATCCGCGGGGCATACATAGGACGCTTTCCTGATCAGGCGCGGATCCTGTGGAGTACCTCGCCTCTAGAAGCGCCAGGTACAAGTTGTATAATATCATTAGCTTATTTGCATTCACAGCCGTGACAGCTCGCCCGATCCTAGGAATCGACTTTCCGCCAAATTGGATTACCTTACAGTACGTTGCTGGAAATTTTATGATTCATTTGTTTCTTAATATTATTACGGGCAACGCTCGGCAACCGGTGAATAAAAGAAAATGCAGTTGACTGGAGAGATACTTGTAGAAGTCGACTATAATCGGAATAAGCGGAGATTTTTTTTGTCTTCCTCTCTCTCGCGACAAATTCTCTCCTTTCCCCCACGTTTTTATTCCTGACCCATATGTCTATATTATTTGTGTACCCATGTTTCGCGGTTATTACTTCGCACGTCGCGTACGCATATACTTCGTGCAATACATATGAGCGGGGCTGGGCGAGGCAATAAAAATGCAAAACTTACATCGTCTTCGCTGTGGCACAATAGCTTACTGCATTTCTGAAAATAATGTATGACGTTTATCGACTTTCCGTCCGAGGCAGTTTGCAAAAATATCAGATGTGCCAACGTGACAAACGATACCGAAGCGCTTATGTAAGTTTATCTTTTGTGTGTTTTCTCTCTCTCTCTTTCTCTCACATATCTTTTCATTGTATCAAATGTATTAAATTTTCAGACCGCTACTATCTCATGAGAATAAAAATAATTACAAAATGTAAAACCGATCGATGTTATGTATATCCATATTTTTTACTTTGCATCGATGATCATACATATGTGCTGTGAATAAAAAAATATAATCATACATCGGACGGATAAAGTACAGTCGTATTTTTATGTTACTACCGAAAATCGATGTCGCTAAACTTCGTTATTCAATATATCCGACAATTTATTTAATTATCTCTTAAAACCGAAACATGTAGAGTCCTTAATAGCATAAATTTATAAATATGATTATATGATTATATTCTCATATAAATATCGTTATTGCAGTGGCCGTTAACAAATCTTAATTATCTGAGACTCAATATTCTGTATTTTATCTCCTGTCCTGTGCGACACGTACATTCCATCGTAGTATCGAACGCCTTGGTGAAAGATGTAAAAAAAAAATATCCCGACCAAGCTTTCCATCGTGCGGCGGTTTACAGAAATCTCCGGTTTCAGGCTTAGGGAAGTTTAGAGGAACCTATACACGTCGGCAGTCGCGCAACTTCACCCGATGTTCGCAACCCTTGTTTGGCAAGCCCTTCCGTGATCAGGTTTATCCTACGCGCGCGAAATCGATGCAGACACTCCGACGGAAAGAGAGAGAGGAATCGGTAGAGCGCGGGTTTCGGGGGATTTCTAGTCCGTTCGAATTAATTGCATCGCAACGAGAAGCCCCGTAAACGAATGCGTAGCACGCACGCCGAGCAATTTATGCGATTGCTCGTGGCCGTTGAATTCTCCTAACTGAGCGCGGCACACAGGATCTGTGTATAGTGAGGTTATTCTATAATTTTGCGCTTCAATTCTTCGAACTTTAATTTTGCGAACTGATGATTTTACAGACTATGTACAAAGATAGCAACTTTGACAGTCACATTTATAAAATTTTTGTTAACATACTTCTGGTTTTTATTTACGCATATCGATGGAAAATCTATTTATAAGGAGTCTCACTTTGACAATATAATATTTCTAAAAAGGATACGTCTATTTATTATAATTTTATTTATAGAAATTCCAGATATGTTCGTATGCTTTTTGTTTATTCTAAATTTATTCTTTAAGCACGCTTCTTCTTCAGCATCAGAATAAATTAATCTATTTCTCATGAGTTCTTTTTTTTTCGATTTCTTTTATAGTGGTTAATTGCATCAAGCTATAATATATTTTAGTATTGACGCGCTTTCTCCTGACTTCGCCAGAGTAAATGTTAGGCTGTTTTGTTCGTGCGAGCGATTAGACGTAATAAGCTCAGCATAATCGTTTCGTCGTTCGTAAAACAATCCACTTGGCCGTCGATCAACGGTAGGCTTTCGCTCGCTTCGGCGGCACTGCGATTCCAACAGGATCGTTTAACCGAATCATCCCGTAAATGGAGGTGCCTCACGTGGGCGAGTTGAAACCGACGTGACAGCCTGACGGTCGGTACGACACTATACTTTCGCAATTACCTATGTTAATTACGTGGTTTTAACTCGCTCGCACTATCCGACATCGGATGCCTCCTGTACTCGCCTCATCCCTCCCTGCCTTCGTTAAAACCGCGCGTGTGCACACACACACACACACACACACACGCACGTGTAATACATACGCGCTTACACACTCGCGTTTCTCTTTCCCGGCCGCGTTGTTCCTCTCCCCCTCTGTGTATCTATCGAGTTCACGTACGTACGTAATCGCGTAGGTTTACATCCCTTCATGTGCATCACGGGCTCTGATTCGTAGTGCCTCGCGATTATGGCGCTTAATCGAGCGATTCGTTTACTACGTGCACAGCCCCGTTTCAGGATGGAAGCCACCGCTGCTGTATAGCGCTATATGGACATAGCGCTTCTCGATCGATTAAGGTCCGATTCCGCGAAGCGGCTTTACAGCTTAATAACTTATCCTACACAACTTTAGGCTTATCCATTTTTGGACGGTCGGTTCGCGAATCGGCGCGTGAATGTAATCCTACTTTGGGGGATTCGGTTTTACAAATTAATGTTGCAATTTATCATTTTAATTGTAGGTTATTATTGTACACGCTAGTGGAGTTTTTAAATCGATATCTATCGAGTTTGCAACTGTTTGCAATTACGGAAATGTGAAAATCTTTGCCCTCGCCAATTCAATCATTCAGATGTCTCACGTTTTCTGATATTTTTAGCGAAATGCGATAAACATAATTAAATTTATTGACGCTACGTACAAATGTCACGAAATGATATTTCGCGATATAGGGCTCCATAAAGTTATTTCCAGCTTGACTACCAAGCGAAATGATCGATGCGAAATGATGTCTCTGAGCGCGAGCGTGTGTACATTCTAAACGACAATCTACCAGGCGGCATAACGCGGCCGCTTTGATTTCACCGGCGCGTTGAGCCGCAACTCGTCTGGTTCCTATCAGGAAATACGGGCACGATATAAACGCAGACAGCGCTAAAGACGGCTGTGGGAAACTTTTCGGTCGATAGTCATTACCGGTGCAGACAGGCATCGTGCAATCGTGAGACCAACTAGGCTCGCCTCGCACGAAGAGGCCGCATCGTTGCGACCTCGCAAATATGCCCGACAATACTTTTCTCCGACGCGAAATAGCTATTTTTTCCGTCGACGAATTATGCGACTATCTCTACACGACTCTTTCTCTCTCTCTCTCTCTCTCTCTCTCTCTCTCTCTCTGCCGAGTCATTGTCATGAATTGGATTGCACGATGAACTCACTGACACGCAAATTCACGAGAAAGAAAATACAAATAATCACATGCATACGTTTTTAAGTAATTTTCTGTGTCTCTTAATGCGGGTGACACGCGAGACAAGTGCGCGTGAGCGCGCGCGACGGCGACGACGCGTTTTGTGAATTTGCATAGAAAAACTTGGGTACCGACTGGAAGTAATCTCGCCAGTTTCGCACTCCGGAAGACGGTGACACGTCGCGTTTGCCACTGTGCCGTTGTAATTTCACGGTTGAGTACGACCGCAGGGACCGAGTCGTGGGCGCGACTTGCGATCAATGACACGTCTTCAGCCGAGTGTTATAAGACTCTATGTGATTTAAAGCGTAGTACTGAAATATTGCGTAACTTAAACGCACGACTGTGCGTTATATAATCGTGCGAACAATCAAAAGTACGATTATCTACTGTGAGAACCCTTGATATATTTTTGAGATAAAATTGAGTAATGTTAGAAAAATGGCACTTTTAATTTTGCATCATTTTTCAAAAATCTTGACTGCTGGTAATTAATCAGTTGTTTAATCAGAAGCATCAGTAAGATCTCGCGCTTTACGCAATCGATTCGGCGAACATGACGAACGAGGCGTTAACACGAGCCAGGGATCACGAGTGCTCGGTGGAGGCTTTAAAAATCTAATCTCCCGGGAAGTTAAGGTCCTTTATGTTTAAAGTGTCTCGGTTCTCCATTGTGAGCACCCGGCCGGTTTCTCACTCGAAAATAGCCAGCCGCCGTTGTGCATAGCGTGTAATATGGTACGAAGGAGATAAGGACGACATGTATGTCGACGAGTCACACAAGATAAGCTGAAGAACCAGGACGGTTACCGTGGGGGAACTTCCTCATTTCTCAACCCCTTCCGCACTTATCGTCCTGGTTATGTGCCATTTCCATACACCTAATGGCGCACCGCGAATAGCGAAACAGCATTTCGTTTTAATGGGGAACGGTGTACACCTATACACACGTACACCATCGTTGGTGCGAGGGGACTTTTGGCAAGTTCCCGTCGTGTCGTCGTCATCGTCCAAACTTCCTCTTCGTTAAGTACTTTGGCAACACGTCCTTGAGAGTTTTTGCCGACGATGGGGTTAAGCGCCTGTGCATACACCCTGGGAAAATTTACATGCTTCGGTTGCAAGTAATTTTAGTTCTTAGCAGTCTACAATATTGAGTACTGACCTGACACGGTTCGACCTTGAATGTAACCAGTTAGTGTGTTCTCGTGCTTCATGCATGATAATAAGTTCACTGATGATTAAGCGCACGTTACTCTTAGTAAGATTAAATTTTTAGAAATGTATATTAAATAAAAAACGTTAGCTTTGTAAAGATTAATAATTTCTTTTTCTAAATTTTTGGTGCATATTATTACTCTGTATGTACAATGAAGCCAATTCTTATTGAAAAAGATGTTATTGGTTTATAATTATATAAATAATTCCAAGCGAAATAATGAATACAAAATAACTGAAATTATAATATTTTTTGTTTGAATTGTGCTTGAATTATTTATAATAATAGTTATATAAGCAACTTATTTTTTAAGTGATTTAATTATGAAAATCTTATTATAATGAATTAATATCTATTTATTTTATCTATAAATTTTATCTATTTATATACATATATCAGCTTTACTTAAGTGCATTATGTTGCAAATTTCATCTTCACTATTTTGAAACTGAACTGGTTATATTTTACACAGGAATATATTTAAATATTTTATTTAATTTTAAAATATCGTACATGCAAATGTCATAAATGGCTAAATCAATTAAATCATTTAAAGCTGCATTAAATTGGTAAGAAATTATAATTAACAACGCGATTATTTATATTTAATTAATGAATTGTTAATTAGCAACATTTCTTGGTTTAATGAAAGCCAGGGAATCTTACGATACAATTCCGTTTGAAGAAGAAAACGTGTTGTTTATGAAAAGAGACCTTTCGCTTTTCCAATTAGAAATTCATCACGTCGTGTTTCCTCGAGAATAAACCGGGCTCTCTCGGGAGGGATGCTCCTCGGGGAAATATGTGTTGGAATAAGTCTACCGATACTGCGTCGCCTACGATAACCTATCTGCGGGTTGAACGCAAATAACGTTAGAATTCATGGGTACGTCCATTTCGTAGCGAGTTAATGCTTCAATGTTACGATGCATAAGTTTCTTCGCTATTGGACAGTCAAAACATTTGCGCTCTGCAGGAATATTACGTTCAGAGTGCTATAACTTCGGTTTATTCTGCACCTTAACAATGTCAAAGTCCCTTCACTTATTGCGACTTGTCTCCTTTACTCCGTTTTTATTATGCGTTAATCAATTTTGCGTTTTTGCTCGTGCACCTAATACTGAAATCATCTCGAGATCATGTCCTATATCAGCCCCGTTGTTACGCCTGCAATTAATTTTCTCGCTCTTTAACGTTGGCGTTGATATAAAGTTTTTCACGTTGAGTCTAGAAACATTAAGCTTTTTTTAGTTAAATCTCCTTACTACGGGAGAATATTTCTTTTATCTAATGTAAATGTTATGCAAGGTACAAAATTGTGTCAAAGTATTTTGATATTTATTTTATCTATTTAGCCTATTTTTAGAGTGATTATTCTATTATTCTATTCCGATTTGATTATATTGATACATGTGATTAATATCTTACTTTTAGTTTTATGCAATTTGTGAAATCTTTCGTATTTTTGTACCATGGATCAGTTTTATTTGGAATTAATTATCCATTTAATTTTACAAATATATTTTATTATAATATGCAAACACATAGCAAAACTCGATTAATAAATCGAACGAAATTAGAACGAAATGTGAATGAGTTTACGCACTTTGCAATAATTAAAAATATTGACTATACTTCAATCGAAGTCTCATAGATTTAATTACGTTTTAGTAATTGAAAAAACCTATCGTTTAAATTGCGAGAAATTGTGAGAATATTGATCCATCTGAACGGATTATCGATCGCGGTGCATCGGGATCGGGCACTTTCGATTGCAGATCGGAGCGAGATTGCCTTCTCCGCCGCGCGTTCCCATTAACGGATGAAAGGGAATTAAATTCGATCCGTCACATTTATTAACGAGCGATTATGGTAATCTTCAAAGATGCAACACAACGATGTCGGGCATACACGACTACAGATATTCGCGATTACATTCTGAAACTTGTATTCGGGAGTGGCTGCTGCGCCCACGGATGCACGCTCCGATGGCTGCATCCGTGCTTGGCGATGCATCGTTACTGACTGCTTTAAATCGGCACCGCGTGCGCTAAGCTTTGTAGCATTGCATCGTTAATCCCGCGTCTTTCGGTCCGTACGATTGATCAGATTAGATATCGTTATCAGATAATTACTACCCTTCCGTTAATTGCACATTAATACATCGCGTTTCGGAGCGAGTGCAATTTAATTTGTGTGAATTCGCGTTACGAGCGATGCACATAAGTAGATTGAAATATATATTCTTCTTACGCTTCGATTACGGGCATTATCTGTTATCCCGTCAGAATTGAAATAACAGTGGGTATTTTTTAATTTGAATTTTTACCGTACCGCAAGTATATGTGTGTGTGTGCATACGTGTATTTTATTTCTTATATTATAAAAATATTTCAATATTTACATATTTTGTTATAAAAAATTGACCTAATTTTTTCAGATAGCTGAAAATTTAATATATTCTGGTGCGGTAGAAATATATTAGCGGTTATTCATCCATTTTTCAAATGCAATTTCGAATTTTCTTCATAACTGTCATGCATTTCGCATTTTCTCGATTTTAATTCTTTTAATGTTTTTAAACAAAAGCGATATTTGAGATATCATCATATTCTGAATTTTCTCGCGAATCGCGTCGTTAAAATTTTATGATCGCGCAGCATGCCGTACATATTCATGACTTATGCGTTTGCCACAGCCTCGATTTTGCGACGGCACGTTTCGGTCAAGCACTGAATATGATTAATTCTGCCGTTTGTTCGTCAAAAATCACGGAGTTTCGAATAATTCGGCCGTCGAATTAATGGAGATTATTTGGCATTTATTTAAATAAATATACGGTACACTTGCCTCCCGGAATTTATAGCCACTAAATTTCACATTTTAATTTGCAATTTGCAATTCGCATTTATTATTGTCATTGCATACAAGTAGTACAAATAATGAAAGAAGAAAAAAAAAACATAAATTAATCGCGAAATTGCCGCGTAAAGTGTAAAATTGTTCTAGTAACATTATAACGTTAAAAGCATCACATAATGTAGTTGATGCGTCGTATTTGTATATGTTTAATGAGTATTTTTTTGAGACGGTTTTATGACGCGCGCTTTTACTCGGACATTACTACGTGCGCGATGCTGTACGCTCGGCAGAGAGGAAGATGTAATTAAAATAATCCCGACGAATTAAAGCGTAATTACGACCGGAGTATTCACTTCAAGTACCGGTTGTGATTCCCTCTACGACAGTTAATTAGCAATTGCGTGCACGTAACGTGCATAATTCCGACTTTACGGCCGATTCTCGCGGGCGATCTTCCACGCGCTCTTTTGTCCGTATTCGGTGTACCGATACCGCTGCTTTTCGTCCTAAAATATCATTGATCGCGCGCCACCGCGCGATGCGTCGCGCCGCCGTACATGCAAATCCCCATCGAGTTTTAATGCGCGATTAATTAATCGAGTGACGCGAAATAAACGCACCGCGTTGAAATTCTATCTCGACTGTCGGCGTAGCAAAACGTGACGTTGAGCGAACCATCCTTTTCCACTCGAGTCACATAATTGAACGGACTAAATCCATCTCCTCTCCCCGTTCTCCTCTTTCTCCTTCTGCTCTTTCCGCATCTCTCTCTCTCTCTCTCTCTCTCTATCTTCCTCCCTGTGGACTTCACCCTGCTTTATTCGTCCCTTTCCTTCAGTTGGGCCCTTCAGTTTCTCTCTCCGTGTGTCCCCGTTTAACGTCAGTTCGAATCGGCTGTAGTTAATTGACGTCTACTGTCGAAAGAAATGTATTCGGTAACCGTTAAACGAATTCCGTTTTTCTGCCCTCCCCTCGTCTCCACTTCACTGTCTCTTCTCTTTGCGGAATGGAATGACGATGAGGAGAGCGGTTCCGATGATGAGTAGGAGCGAGACACCAGGAGTATTTTATTCCGATGCGAGACACTTAAGGACGAGGCTGCGTATGCATATAGACGACAGTCCGCTTTTCCTTCGAACCCGCTTTATTTTATGCGAAAGAAAAATTTGCTTGGTGCGACTGGCATGCGAATGGAAGCAGACGAGAAGAAAAATAGCGCAAGTTCGATTGATTGCATTTTATTAATCGAATTCCTAAATCTTTTTTATTTATTTTTACGTAATGCAACGGGATAATGTATCACCTGAGAGGGTAAAACTTAAGTTTTATCGCATTACAATGTCTTATATTTTTTATATTATAAAAAATGTATTTTACGAAGTATCTATATATGCTGTTTAAAAATTAATCCAAGTTTTCCATACATCAGATAATTTCACATGTGATTAATTCTGTATAATATATTTAGTATATGATTTATTATATGACGCAAAAGAGAGATGTCAATGCAATGGAAATGGAGCGAAAAGATATGCATACAAATAACAAAAGGCTTTGCGGTTGAGTGCAGTTAATCCATGCTGATCAATTATGAGAGAACAAAATGTAAACTAAACGATCGACTCATTTCACTAACTGCAAACTTTTATCCTCTTATTGTAAATTTAAAAGATGCTTTAAGCATGTATGAGAAACCGAAAGAAACCTAAAACCGTTTACAAATTTATCTGCTCGTGTCAATAGGTAATCTAAAACCAATTCTATACATCTAATATGTATAGGCTGAGATCAGGGTAACCTTTAATTGTCCCATATTGTTTAATCGTAAATATATAACGAGAATTGCCACAGTTAATCCCACTGGACATGTTTATTTGATTGTACTGCGTGTGCTACAATCATTTTGTTCTAAAAGCGAAATTCTGAAAGAATGCTGTGACAATAAAATAAACTACTGTTTCTTGTTTGAAACACGAAATAAAAATCAATGAATAATAAAAAATAAGAATGAGCGAGAAGAGTGGGAAAAAAGAAAGAAAAGAGTGGCAATGAGAGAGGGGGAGGGGAATGAGAGAGAATTTGAGGGGTTGAGGGAGACAATGAGAGTATTTTATTCCATCGTGAGACACTTAAGGACGTGGAAGGGTGCAGTCGTATGAATATAAATGACAGTACGTTGCTTTGAATACGCTTTGTTTTTCCGCGGGATGGGAGTTTAAAAGGCGATACGCACATAGACGGGGACAGGAGAAAATTCCTCTCTCACGAATTTCGTATTGAGTGAAAATATGATATTAGCATTGAGGCGTTGACTTAAATATTTAAATAAGCTGTCAAGATCGGTAATAGACATATTTTCTCAATTATTTGAAATTAATTACCAGCTTTAAATTAGATTATATCATTCTGTTGTGGTTTTTTTAATTACAGAATTTTTAACGCACTTAGAAGTTTATTTTTAAGCGAAATTTTTGCCGTGGTCTGTTTATGGCATTTAAATTCTCAATATTAAACATGCACATTTTAATAAATTATAATTAAATATCAGTCTAAAATTACATTTTTGTTAAAATGAAAATGGCATTTATCTTTATTTTTTTTTGTCCTTATCATTCGTAATTATTACAAAATTTAAAACAGGTAATAAGCAAAATTAACGTAATTATATACATATATGTATAATCGATTTTATTTATTGCGGATAATTTAGCAGAGATAGTAACTTGATTCAACATTAATTTCGATCAGCTGTATTGCGTTGTTTATCAAAGTACTATGCGGCACGCATGCGAGCGTGAACGATTTAGAATTTAGCTCTAATTAAGCCGATATCGCTTGACCATTCTCTTATGCGTGCTAGTTACGTAGTTCTTGTTCGTACCTAATTAAAGTATAATTTTCTAATTGCCGTTCTCTTTCGCGTGGCGTGCTCAGACATCGAGATATTTGCATAACGTTAATTTAATGGGTGCGTATGCAGCTTCTCGTCCTGTTCTTCCTGAGCCTGTTCAAGACGTCTCTGCGAATAGCAAATATGAGCGGACGACAGGAAGGGAACAGCGGGCGATGGGGACGAGAAAGGTTCCTTCGACGGTTGAATACGTTTTGTTTCCTGCCGAAAGACATTTCAGACGCGCCAAGTCGGAGGAATAGACGCTCACCGACTTAAACGAAACTATAAAGAGGGAGAGAACATGGAAAGGAAGGAAGTAAAGGGGGCCCAAGAAACGAATAAGAGATGACGGAAGAGTCGGAGACGAGGAAGACGTTGGCGGTGATACGCGACAACTTGTTCAGCCGCATCCTCGAAGGACGCTCTGTGTGCCACTGGATGGAATCCCGGGTTCCCTTAATTACAACGACCCTCTTCCATCCCATTAATAAGCGGCCTAAACAAACTGCCATCATATAAATACTTGAAGATTTCTCTACCTCGACCACACTCTATCTCTATCTCTCTCTCTCTCTCTTTCTCTGGCTCGCTCTTTATAGCACACGCACAGTCTGCAGTTTAACTGTCGGTTCTCGCCGCCTCATACCCTTTCTTCACCTTGCGCTCTCCTCTCGCTCTTCCCTCCGCGCTCTCTTCTTCTCTATAATTAAATTTGCACCGAGCTTCGCGAGTTTGGCTCCTTCGTTCATTTAATCGGACACCGGGCGTTAGTATAATTAAAAGCACATCTCTTTTGGAATTCGTCTCATCTGGACTGTCTGTCTTCCTCTCTCTCTCGTTTTCTCTCTTTTTCTCGCACTCGCTCGTCTCCGTTTCCGCGACGGTCTTCTCCCCTCCCCCTTCCTACCATCGACACGGGCGTCGAGTCTTGTTTGCTAATTGCGGTGTACACCGGCGTCTGTGTGCACGTCCGTGTTTTCGGCAGTTCTCGCGTACGAAGCTCAACGCCACGATACGCACGCCGCACATAAGCGCGTCTTCGTCCGACGGGCGAGTCGAAAGAAGGACCCGTGCGCCGTTTCACAGGGACATCCGGCGGCGGTTCGGTCTTTGTTCGCACGTGGAGAGAAATTATTCGGACTCGAATATAATTACGAGAATATGCTGCAATTATCGCGTGCGAAAGGACGGGCCGTGCTCGTAAAGGTACCCCACTGTCGTTAGGTGCGTCGTACGCGCCTGTACCATCGCCGATGTGGACCAGCGAGGAAACTGGGTACGAGCGCGTGATATAAAGCCTATTTTCAGGAAGCTCGTGTCATTAGGAGAAAATGGTTTTGTGCAGTAGCGAGAAGAGAATAACAGTAATGCGAGTTCGTGTACATCGGTAAGAATAGTTTTCCATTTAATCGATTTGCTCAACGCTACCTTGCGCACGAAAATTGTTCCTGGTTTATGCAAATTTACCGCGTGAATGATTGTGCGGATTAAATGAGTAAAACTTGATTTTTCCCCTTTCTCTTACGAGAAACATCATGTGTTGTTATTTCAAATTTATTCAAACGAATGTGCTTCTATTGGTCTTCTCAGATGCTTCTGATTATAAAAATTGTATTTTTATTTATTACTATTATTATATAATACTGTTATATAACATTTTTAATCGGTGATTTGTCATCTTTCTCATGGTTACTTCCTGAATAAATGTCTGCCACGTTCGCCACAGGGTGGGGGCAATCGATTTTGCCATTATACCGGGGATTGTTTTACTTTACGTTCCGTGGAATAAACACGAAATCGTAAATTTCGGGTGATGGCCGGTGCCGGAGAGCTAAACGACTCCGATTATTCGTGCGGCCCCCGGCCGCGGCACGTACGCCCGACATTATCGAAGCCCGCCTCGAGATATACCCTCGCGCCAGGGACACACAACGTTTCCTCGATATTCGACGAATTACGACGGCGCACCCGCATTTTTCTCGGATGTACCCGTCGTAAGACGTCCGATCGACAATTACACACGTACGTCGTACGCGGCTAGGTCTCGCCGCGTTTTATCTTGTGTGGCACGTTTAGTGTTCGAAGGCGTGACACGGATTCCTCGTCGCTGCAGAAACCGGTCTTATCCTCATGGCTTTCTTGTTGTTACGACGGACCCGCTTTTGCGACGCTTCCGTGGCGGCTTCCGATACGAAGTTTCTGCCTTTCTCAAGCCAGACCAGAAGTACTGGATTGCGTGTCAGGGTCGAGATATATTACATTTTTTTTCTCGTGTTTTACATTGGAACTCTTTGTGGATAATACGCGATTTAGCACTTTGGATTAAATAAATCCGTTATGTTATTTGCCATTCGTTTCTAATTAATCGTTTTTATAAAAGGATAGGAGAAAAAGTGGATTTGATCGAGTGTTAACGATCTATGCTAATCAAGTTTAAGAAAAAGTGAAATAATCACGCTTTATATATTTCTTCAATCATATCTGCTTCATATGTGATTTATATGTTTTCATTATAATATAGTAATTAAATTGTAGTAAAGATACTAATCGAGTAATAAAGTTAAACTAGAAGTCAACGGAAGTTGAAGTCTTTGAATAAAGAGATCAGTTTTTTTTAAATTTAATTGCTTCTATTTCCTGATGATTTTATATAGCCTTAAATATTTTTTCTATTTGTACATTTTAACATTTTATTTTTGACATAGATAATATAGTTATCGATATAGTTATACCGATAGTTTGTTAAATGAAATTGATAAAAAGAAAAAATTCTTTACATGTGCAATCTTTCGCATTTCATGCGTACGGTTATTGTTGCGTTTCGTGTTCGCTTTGGAAGAACTGTAGTTCACGCCATAACGATGCAACAGCACGCGCGTCGCAATGTGTGATCTTTTACACGCATTGTCACGTATGCAGGCAGATAGAGATATGGAGGCGTATGTAAGATGCCGGGCGTGGCGGGGCGTTCGAAGGGCATGGAGTTTCTCAATATTTAATAGCGTCTGGGTACGAGTGCTGTCTCGACACTTCTGAAATTGCAAGGCGTGAAGGATTCGAGAGCGGCGCGGAGACTAGACGAAAGGAAGGCGGAGAGAATTTGTTGTCTACCACGAAATCTCGCGACGATTACACCGAGCTTGAGCTGCGATCTAAAAGAAGAAGAAAACGTTCGTTTATTGTGTCTCGTCGGATCACACGTTGCAATTAACCTATTCTTTTGCATCCAGGATTAACGACATAAACAAATCACATTTTTTAAATCGTATATATACATGTGTATACATGTACGATCGGCGATTTGATTCGAAGGATTCGCGCATACAAAAGCAATTCAGCGTGCACGGAGTCGTTCTCGATAAACGACATGTGTTGCTCGAAGGCTGCGAACGATTGTCAAGTCGAGAGAACGCAAAGGTATCGTAGTACAGATTTAAAGAGAACCTAAAGCCCCGGGTGGTCGTCGAGAGGAGGACAGGCGGAAAGCGAGTAGGGAACGAGGAAGGAGGTGCTCTCGAAGTAGAAGAAGGAAACGGGGAGGTCTGGCGGAGCATAGTGAGATTGGAATACCTACCACGTAGAGAGAAGCTGGAGAGACGGAAAAGGAGAGTAGGGAGGGGAGGGGAGGGGGAGGGATAGCCTGATCCGAGTCAGAAGAGACACAGCAAAGAGAGCACGAGGACCGGGTGGCCATGGTAGAGACACTTTCGTGAGATTGAGCCCGAATTCAATAGGGGATGAATAAAATATAAACCAGCCGCTCTATCGCGATCCGACGCCGAGGCTAAGGGCGATAGCCGACCCTTGTGTAAATAAATAAAAATTATATCCGTCCCCGGCGAAACGCGAGTGGACATGTACGGTGGTTGTGCACACACGCCGGCTGATTCTCTCGCGAAGCTAAATGGCCGATTAAATCAATCGCTTTCATCGTTCCCGCCGTGATTTTCTATTCGGATATTTATACGATGTAACGATTTACAGCTGTACTTTAATAGACCGTGATGGACGATATTAATCCTCTTGTTTGGTTATGACATTTTTATCGAGTATCCGAAGTTTATGCGATTTTTTTCGTTATCGAGTGATACGCGATATGTTATTAATTATTTCGCACATGTCGATTTTCATTTCCGCGATTTGCGACTAGTGAAATTTATTCGAGCAGCATTTTAAGTTGTTAGACACAAAAAATTTATATTTTTAGCTTAGCAAGATAATCATCTTATCTGTTAACGCTAAATGAATGTCTAGTAAAGACAAAATTATTATTTTTATATAAAACACAGAGTATACACAGTGTATACTGTGTTTTATACTCTAGTACACACGCTATGCACACTCTAGTAATTTCATGTTTGAGACAGGCTTAAAACTGAAGGGATGAAGATTATAACCGAAGAAAATGACGGGATTTCGACGGCAGCTGGCAGCTTCAACTTGCTGCATCTATGCAAATCGCGGTGCAACAGGCACGCTAGGCTAGCACATTTAGGCGCATTGAATGAAGACAGACAAGTTTCCGCTTCTACTCTCAATCGTTGTACCGATTACAACGACAGTCGGAAATAATTAGATCGTGACGTCAAAGAGGGCGCATGCCGTTTGGATTTAATCGAATCACTCGCGAAACTTTCTCAAAGAAGTTGTGTTTCGTGCGGAAACTTCCAATGCCCTTCATTATACCCTTTGATCTCGACGCTAAGATCTCCGCTGACAAATTACGTTCTAATTAAGATGAGCTCGACGGTTTGCGGCTTGCGGAAATACTCCGACAAACTCAAAATTGAACTAGTTCGTCGCACAATTCCTATTCACTCATCCTTAAAAAGTTATTGATGCTATAAAACATAGTATTGCATTAATAAAATTACTTTCGCATTGGGCAGAAAGTAGATTTTTGGAATTGGAACACGAAAACTTGACGGGATTATGGACGAAATTATTTCTTTTTCATAAGAAATTTTTTTGCTAACGTTATTGAACATCGTATACAAATTAGTAATGCAACACCATATTATTTTTCTTTGTCTCTGTATTTGTTCGTGAATATACTTGTTTTTTACTGTAACATTGAATGATGGATGATTGGCAAATATTTGTTGAATATTTAGAATAGTCTTAACTTTCCTGGACATTACGCGATGCTAAAATCTTTATTCACTGCGATGCAAAACGCATAATAGCCAGAACAATTTCGTTCAATCTTATGAAATTTTCATGTGTCGATTGTCGACTTGCCGATTTCATGGAGAGCCTGCTACTTGCGTTCGCAGCAACCAACCATGCGGATAATTACGATGCAGAATTGCAGGTGTCGGCGAAAAATCTGCACGATCATCTCGCTTTTTAACTGCCGGAATGATTACAAGTTGGCAGGAATTTAGCAAAATATTATAGCTTCCTTACCTCTTTTAAGGGGAAACTAAATAAAAAAAATCTACCGTTCAAATTGGCTGACTGCAAATTGCAATTTCTTCGGAATCAGTTTCAACGGAATTCAGATCCCTGTTTTTCTCATAAACACGTGAAAATGATCGTTTTCGTGACAATAGAACCGCAACAATTGGCGCAAGAGACGCTTTGTCGCGTACACAGCGTAGAGAAACGAGTTCTTTGATATTGCTAGCATTCCGTTATTTATGTCCATCGTAGTTGTGGACATTAGCAGCCGCCGTGGGAGATCGTTTGCGTCTCGCGCCGGCAGAGAATCGATTATCGGCGTATCGAAATTTTGCCGCATCCGGCCAGTACTTGGGCATTAGACGACCATACGGCACACAGACAGCCGGAGTAAGCAGGCCGACGGAGAGGTGCGGAGGGAGAGGGAAACCAGAACGAGGGAACCCGCCGGCTCGCAATATTTCGCGTTCATAGCGTTGCTAAGCCGCAACTAACCGCCTTGTTAGGAAGTTACTCCTTCTCTCTCGACCTCCCGCATCCTTCCTCCCCTGCTCCTTTTCTTCCGGTCTCTGTTCTCATTCTCTCTTCCCTTCCTCTTCACCACGATACCGTCTGCTTCTTCTCCCGTCCGGCCGCCACTTGTATTTCTCTCCCTGCACGATTTGCCGTCTCTCTTTACGCTCTTTTTTTTTTATTGTATCATATATGCTCTCGCTCTTTTTTTCTACCTCACTTTTCGGTCGTCTCTTTTTCCTGCAGAATGTATAACCATCTTTGCTTCATGTTCTTTCCCATGTACGTTTATTACAATGGATATTTGTGAACAAACGCACTTTCTTATGCTAATGAATCTCATAATAACAATACAAGTAAATTGCATTTTAGAAAATATCACGAATATTATTTTATAAGTCAGTTCTAGATAATTCTGTTTGCCTTTCATTGTACTCTTCTAAAAATGGTTCTACAGATAAAAATATAGTTGGGGCGTCCTGTATTTCCGCGTTGATACTGCTTTTTCACTTTTTTTTCTCTTTTTCTCTCGTGAGTGTATTCCTCAAGACGTATCCCTATGATCTCACCTCAGACCTCCTACCGGATACTAAATCATAACTTGAGAAATTCGCGTGCAGCGCGCGGGACACCTTTAAGACCTCAGAGGAAACTTAGTGGAGGAGGGTACTGCTGCCCTTGCAAACCTTTGATAACTAAGTACGTAACGTTTCCTCGACGGCAATCCTCGTACTCTGCCACATCGTGTGTGTGCGTTTCGGGACCCTTACCAACATAAATCCACTTACGTGGCTGCTCCCGGTTAAAGCCTAATTGTAGGATACCATATAAACTTTGAAATGACTCATAAGAGACGTTTCAAATAGATTTTTTTCGTTTTTGGATTTACACTTAAATTATTACGTCGAATTTGATGAAAAGACGATCGCGACAGCGATAATTTAATTACAGACAGATTATTATTTTAATAGATTTAAATTAAAAAAGGCATTACATATATTAATGAATTGAAAGTGTGCTTGAAGTTTTACTTTATTACATGAATATCTCTATATGCGAGGATCTTTTTATAAAAGAATTAAAGAATAAAGGAATAAAGTGGAAACAAATTGTCCATGTGTATTTTACAAGTATCCTTGGGTTTAAATTTGATTCACCATAATTGAGAATTCAGCGACGTTTGTTAAGTGTCTTTTTACTTTTACTTTTAAGGACAGATCCTTTTTATTTCAAATTTACGCAAATTATGAATTTTGAGGAAACATTTTTACATTTAGAATGTCTCACAAAGATTCCAGATCGTTTCTTCCCAATGATATTGCGTCTATTCTACCGACAATTTTCCTTGGCTCCATCTTCGAGAGCCGGAGGTTGCTTGAATGTAAACTAGATCGCGACAGCCGATGCTTGGCTCTTCTCCCGGAGATGTTCTTTGATGCTCAAAGGTTCCTTTGAGGCGCAGCTTATATTCCTATCGGAATTAAATATGCGATTTGATGTAACTGCATGTGCATGCGGCGTCGACCAATATCCGAATTCAATTTATGATACAGCCGACCATTTTTTTTTTTTCGTTTATTTGTGCAATGTAATGATAGTTATTCTCTTTTGATCTCGTAGGAAAATAATTAAATAGGAAATTGAATAATGAAAAAGCGAACAAACACAATACAGTTTAATACACATTTTTATTTTTTTTCCCCTTTACGATTTAGCTTTATCTAAATAGATTCTTAGGCGTCTCTTTATTGTGTTTTCATTTCGAGATTTTAATCTTGAAGCTTACAAAATTTATGTCCAGCCATAACCTGGTCTACATTGACAAAAATCCAAATGTACTACATCGCATAAAAAGAAAGTATGTCGAATAACATTGATAGATGGCACATCGATTAAAGCCACGTAGTGTCACGTTTTATCACTTCCATTTCAATAAACTCCATAAGAGTGGAGCCCAATTCACGAAAAGGGAACAAAAAAATATTATTGAGAATCAAAAGCCACGGCTCCGCAACGGAGATGGTTAAGAGCGTAAATCTTGATACGTGCCGTATCCAATTTATCTGCGTGCGCCCAATGTATGGCGTTATTAAATACGTGACCTTACTGGGCGCGCTTTTATAGAGTGTTGTAGAGTCGCGTTGAAGCGCTATATAGTTTTATCGCCGTCGGCCATAAGTTTCATTGGGGTCGCGATTGTCCGGCAAAATGAAACGCGCGAAGGGGGTAATAAAAACGTCCGAATCGCTTGATTACTGATACTGACTTGTTATTTCTTGTTTCAGGTATGTAACAGTATTTTCACGTTGCCCTCCTACATCAATCAAGAACAGCGAGTGAGTAAATTATTCATACACGTTTCTATGGGTTATATCAAGAAATTGCGATTTGATACAAGATTTATATGATTGTAGCTCATAATTGTGATGAAACCAAGTTGCATTTTGCATAATTTTTTGAAATAATATTCTTAAACTTATAACTTTACTCTAATATTCAATTTTTCTTGATTCATAAATGTATTTTAATTTATTTTCCTATTCACAATTTTTATCACAAATAACTGTTCTTGAATAATATTGTTTTATAATATATTTATACTATCAAATTTTATGTACGCTTCATCTCTCTCTAATTATTTAATTTGATAATTGTATAAATCTGTGACAATTCTGATTTCTTGACAATTTGTTTGCTTGAACATATCTGGCCGTTTTAAGTAGGTAATCTCATTACTCGATATCGCGGGACTTGCGGGCGCCACGATCGATCATTTTCAATTACAAAAATATCCATCTACGACTATACGAGGTACCTATTACAACAGTATGTAAAGGTCGCGTGCGTCGAAGCCACTAGACACAACGTCGCCGTGTATTTCTAAATTTGCATCTCCGCCGTCGACAAGGCATGCAAGCGAAAACGGGAGCGGATTCGCAAGGCGGACGAACAGGATAGATTAATTGGCGACATGTCGGCGCGCCGCATTTTTTCGTGAAAAATGTCTGAATATCGTTCACCGATAAATCTCGAAATTCTGACACTAATAGGACTGAATGTTTTATTTTCTTTAAAAACCAAACATTAAAAAAATATAGTATCTCATCTCGTGCATGAAAATAGATGAAAATCGTTCTATAAAGACTAAAGTTTTTTTAAGTTATTATTGATTAGATTTAATGCAAACTGTAAAGACTGTGATTATTTAAAAAGCGCTCTTCGCCCGGTTTGGATATATCGATGATAGTAAAATTATTTTTATCTTAATTTTAATTCTGAGTTAATCTACTTACTACGTTATTTTTTTGGATCGTAGAACTAGGTTACAAATATAAAAACCATTATGTTATACAATATTTTAAAGACATTTAGTAACATAGAAAAAAAATGTGATAAGACGAAATTACAAATTTATCGATGTCCCAGATGTATTTTTAATTATTTGTCCCGCAAGTGCATAATATCCAGATTTTCGTTCGAAACGTTTACTGTACACAATTGTTGGAACACAAATTTTCTTTTGAAAAAGGGACAGCAAGTAACTTTTCGTTTGGCATGCCTCGCTGTTGGTCCCGCGCGTGTTCGCTGTAAGCGATGTGCAATCAGCCATTACCGCTGAAGTGTAAATCCTATCGGGCAAGCAAAAACGCCGGCGGATACGCTTTCGAACATATGCCATAGTTTCGGGCGGAATTCCGCGGCATGCAGAAGTTGGTACGCGCATCGATGCGGCTCGACTCGCTCATGACTCGGCTCATACTCCGGCGGCGCAGACTGCGCGGCGACGTGCGCACTGCCATTTGAAATTCTTCCGCTTGCACCCTCGTTTATTTCTCTACGCGGTAATTCCGCGCTGAGGCTTTAATTTTAAGCGGATACGGCGACGCGCTAGCAGACGGTAACCCGACGCAGTAAATCCGCGACAGACCGGACGGCGACGACGGCGTTGGCACACACAGTCTTTCCGTCCGTTCCTACAACGTTATCTCGGAAGCTTCTATCCTGATTGTAAGTGAACTCTCGGCGTATGGAGTGAGAGGGTTGTAACGCGGAAAATAAATGCGCGGGAGAAAGAAAGAGGAGGGATATAGAGATAGAGCTTTGGGGACAGACCCGACATTTCGTTCGCTTTCGAAGACAGCACTGCGCTTCGAGTCTAATTACTCGAGTAAAGCTCAAGTCGCGAGTACCTCGGTAAATAAACGAAGTAAACGAGCGGGCCGGACTGTCCGCTTTCAACGATGTGTCCGTAGCCGACTCGTAATTGCGAGTAAAACTCGAACTGGCGTGCAAAGTGCTCGGAGCGGACCAGTATTTTTCAGTCTCTAGAATTCAGCGGGATACTAATCCGCACCCTAGATAGATAGTTTGAATTTTTAGCAAAAAAGTTTATCGGAATTTTAACTATAACGCTTCTAAATGCTTTTGCGAAAATAAATTTTAATGATATCTTTTAATTGATGGAAGGCTTTAGAAAAATTAATGAAGACTACATAGTAAATTTTATATCGGACGAATACTGCACTCATCGATTTTTGTTTCTATCGGAAATAAACGTATCTAAAAAAATATGTAAATATTTCAATTATATTATTAATTTATAAACTTTTTAAAGAGGAGAATATAAATTTTAGAGAAAGTGAACTAACGTCAAATATTACATCAATGTTAAATCCCAATAAATTATCTGCTGTGTTTAAGCGAATTTATACGCCGAATTAAAGGATCTGACCGTTTAATTCAGTGATAACTTGTACCGCATGTGTGTGACAGCGGTTTACGATGGGAGACCACGTGCCGCGTGTGCGCGACATTGGTCATGGGCGTATGTAATCGAAGGTACATTGGTCCCCCCAAAGACGATTTCACGTGTAGTTACGTTCATTTTCAACAATGGGTGTGACTGCAGCTTCTGCGACTGCAGTTGTTAGCGGAACTCGTGGCGAACGGCGCGGACAGCGCGCTGTAATTCGATAGTCCCACCGAATGCAAACTCTCTCTCTCTCTCCCCTCTTTTGCATAGTGCCATGTTCATCTCGGGCAAACAAAAGAACGTCTATATGCGACGTTACACACGCCTTCGGTAAGCAAAGGACCGACTGTCGGTTCGCAGGAACCCTCGATGCACAATAAACTCAACCCGATGGGTTTTAGGTCTCCACTACGTTCGCTCGCGTGGACGCAAGGAATTGACGTGTCGTGTGGGATATTGTAAAAGTGTGTGTGTAAGAGTGTGAGTGCCGAGCAAAAATTTTTGCGATCACCGCCAGGTTGCGGAGCAAAGAAATCCGATGAAATACCATGCCTGTTTTCGATAAGTGTCAATAGTTACAAAGCCAGTTTCATTCTTGAACAAAATTGCTTAAACTGTATTGTTTTCTAACAATATAACTTTATTTCTTTATGCAATAAGATGTAAAGGTAAAAAGATATTTGCTGAAGCTTACAAACTTGTAATTTTTAACGTATTCGTCGTTAATTTAATTAGAACTCGATTTAATTAATTTTTATTTTAAAATTAAATAACATTTATGTGGATGGCACGAATTAGTTTATACTGGCATTATCAATACATTCATTTTTACCGGAAAATTTTCCAGACAGACACAGTCGTTCTTTGAGAGAATTGATAGAATTCAACGCACTGAAATTATACGCTTAAATGAGAGTAGATGCGATTGTCCGCTCATGATAAAGTAGTTAGTAAATGTTTCGAAGCACTCTTGCTCTGTATATTCGGTCAACGAGAATAGTGGAGAAACCGTCCATCGCGCGTGCAAATATGACAGCAATATCAATATCTGTTTACGACATTGGACCGCAGCAATGCGCCGGGTTAACGTCCGCCGCATGGTACCATTATTTTATATGGATACCATGTCGAGGCGGTCGCGTCTTTTTTCGCATATTGAACACGTTTATCACGTCGCTTCATTCGCGTTTCCACGAGCGGGGTGCGTCCATCATTTACTTTTATCGCCCGGAATTTCCGGTCTATTCGGAACAAATTCCATTTCGCATAACGAGCGTCCATTAATATATTAAACGACCTAAAAGAATCTTCCAAGAGCCGGACGTGACTGGAATAGGATACAGGATTTCTTTCAGGCGGAGAAAAATCTGCATGTATAGTGTGATTACCGTAACTTTCGCGATCGTCGCAATTTTGAGACAAAAATTCTACGCCAGCAAAGATGATTTTGCCCACTGCCTGCTGCGTGTGTTCGTGATTAACTGACGTCCAATTTAGTAGCACTGTGGTTACCCGCTCGCAACCACTGAGGGATGCTTATTCAAGCATAATTAATGTCAGTAATTATCTCGCGACTATCTATGTAATTTACGTGTCTGTTAAAATTATTAATCAGCATGCCTTGCTCTCTATATAAATATATATCCCTTGTTATTAAACCTTTCTCATATTAATAAAGAGATTCGGAAGCGTTCATGCTCGATGAACGTCCGCACATGTCACAAAGTATTAACGATGGCCAATTTAATCCAGTGGCCGTGTGCGACGCGATAAACAGATCTCCCGGCGTATTTTCCCGGCGTATTTTCAGGCGAGATGGAAAAAGAAGATTTCGCGAAATCGTCGGGATTTAGCAGAAGGGCAGAATGGCGGGCGCAGAGCGCGATGACTCTGACAAAGGGGCCATGAGAGGGAGGGGGAGGGGGGGACAGGGAACGAGGGAGACCGAGCGGGACGGAACTGAGAGAGAAAGAGAGAGAATGCAACGAAGCGGAGAGTAGAACTCCGACGGAGTCGGCCGAGCATCGGATGGCCGAAGGGATGGTAGGCTGGATTCAATTACTTGGAGAACAATACTGCCTCGCCGTCATTGTTTGCTCGAGCACTTGCTCAGGTTTTCCTGGTTTGGGACCCCTAGCGTCGAATCCCATGTCCCGTTACACCACGATATTTTGTTTGCTCGCTATAACACCGTCGGCGAGGACGGGGAGGTGGAGGAAGAAGAGGAGGACGAGGACGAGGATGTCAATAGCAAGGACTGCCACACTCGCCTCGCCGACCTTGGCATCTACGATAGTCGCCTCGGGCCTTCGTTTTGTACCGATAAAACGTCGAATGCATCGAACCGGTTACGTCCGGGTTTTCTCTGATTTCTCGCTCCAGCACTGTGCTCGAGCCGCGAATTGAACGGTCCTTCCTCCGCACGTGCAACACGCCGAGATTTTTGGCGGCGATGGCGAAACGTGGCTTCCGGCGCCGATACTATTCCCACGTGTCCGGGCGCCGCTCCCCGGTGCGAAATAAAGATGGATGTATCTATTTGTCTCTCCATCCTTTTGCCTATCTATCTTTCTATCTGTTTATCTATCTGTATTTATCTTCATCTATCTGTCGATCCGTGTAGGTTTATTTACTCGCGTACGGTCGTGTATCTTTGGTTCTTTACCAGTTTTGATCCTTCCTTCCCCCGATATCTCCGTCGGAGTTTGGCTCGATGTCTTGCGATACATCGTACTTTTGAAATTTTTCTTGATCGTAACATCGAAGCATTAAGCAATTCATCGATATATGGACTATTTCATTTATTACCGAATGTCGCGTTAGCCGTGAACGACACATTTTGACAATTTCGAGATTTTTATCATTAATTTTTAACGTTAAACATGCTGTAATTAATTTTATGTCGAGCATGCAATTATAATCGCACACTTCAATCGATGCGTCGATATTAAAATAATGTTCGTTTAATCAGTTCGGTGTCCATCATTTGTAAGTGACAGCAGGTAGCCATAAGGGATCCCGTAAGTTGACAGTGTCGACATTTTTGTCTGGTCAGCTTTGTCGCGACCGTTTCACTTCTGTTCCCATGTGGGACGGCTCTCGCGTGCTTTCGCATAGAATGGTGCATGCGTGTGTCACATCGCGTACGTGCAAATAGATCGTAAAAACTTTTTGTTCCAAAAACGGCCGACCGAATGTGACGAGCGACGGTCGTTCGTTATACCCGGACAATGAAATCCGTCGTCTACCTACGGTAGCCGTTTGTCCTGGTCGCGGTGATATTTGCAAGCCTCAATGGTTATGACTCTTTATGTCCTCCAAAATTGATACAGGAACTACTGGTTCAATTCGAATTTCGACGCCTTCGTCGAAACATTGTTTAAAAAAAATACTTATAATTAGAAAGAACTCTTTTTAGAAGAAATTTAAAATATATATAATGTGATTAAAAAAGATATTGTGATTCTTGTTACATATCTGTTTTAATGTCAAAACAATTTGTGTACAATGCATACGGTTAAAAAATAATTTCTGATTAACCAACTTTTTTTTCGTGAAATTTTTTCGTTATTTAAAAAATGGAGTTGTCTATATGCGTGCAGAGTACCTTTATATATTCTGCAATTTTTTTCTACATCTCCTCAAGCTTCAAAACACATTTAAATATGTAAGGTTTTTTTAAGCTTTATGCGATTAACGTTTTTCTTTGAATGAAAATTTAATTCTAATTTCTTTGCGAGTGTCAATAAATTCCTTTGATCACGATTGACCAGAAGTCGTAATTTCTCTATTATGCGTGACACTGCGCTATTTTCGGGAGCGTCTTTGTTATGCAGGTTTCTGCTGAAACGCGTTGCCGGACTCGTCTCCATTTCCATGGGCGTGAGTCTGGATTTTTAATGAATTTTTAACTATTCAATTTTTGTGCCGACGAGTCCCATTCCCCTTCCGCTCTCTCTCTCTCTCTTTTTCTCTCCCGATGTAACTTTCAGCAGTCGCACTGGGTTCGAGTAGATGAAGTTGAGAAGGCAGAGTCGCAAAATGGCTGCGGAAGAGGACCGGTGGGTGGACGTAAAGTGCCGGGACGGCGTGGGGACGAGAGGGGCGGTACGTCGGAGAGAGTGGAATAATGAATAATTCCGAAAGAGGGATTCGTCTTGCAGCCGTGCGCACTTCGGCAATACAGAAACCGAATTCGCTAGTTGTTCCTTCGTGAAAGCTCGAAAGGAGATTCACGTTCGCGCGGTTTTATCAATTCTCTCGTTCTCCATTCCCAGTCGCGCGACTTTGCGCTCTCAGGAAGTTACATTACAGGATAATAACGAGCTTCGCGTGTGCAATTTGTAGGTAAAAATGTATTATAATATAAATCACATTTGTTTATTTTGCCACAATAATGTCAATACTGTTCTGACTAATTCGGCCAAGCTGTAACGATTGCGAGAGATAATGCTACTTATTACTTTGTTTATTAAATTTATATCTGTATTTAATGCTATATTCGTAGCGCTAACGGGTTTATTTTTATAATATAAAGATTGCATTGAATTCAAATATGTGGAACGATTTGGGTAGTTAAATGATGCGCGAATATATATTATCTTGTACGTAGTGCTGTAACGAATTCAGCCAATGCAAATATAGCGCGCAGGAGCAAAAAGATCGGGAGGGCAAATATGCAAATCTGTGAAAGAATGGTGTCACAGACCAGATAATTACATCGATATACAAAATCTATGGTGATTTTATTATCTGCGTAAAAGTACGATAAGTTCAATTCAGGAATAACGGTGGCGCAGGAACGTGATTGTAATTCCAGCGACGTGCCTCTCGTAATTACGCGCGACGCGTCACGTTTCGGCACCGAATAATTCTTGCCGCGAGGCAGCGAGAGAAACAGAGAGAGGGACGCCCGGAAAAATCGAGAACCCGAATGCGACACGACACCACCGGGTATGTATATTTCCTCCGCGAATATTCCGCGGTGCCGAACGTGCCGCGGAATCCGCGACGGCGATAGCGCGGTCGCTCTCGTTGGCAGATAAGGGGCGGCAAAAAGCAGAAATGAGAAATGCTAATGGCATTCCGTTCTCAGCGCTATCATCTTTCACGGGGTAGGACAAAAAAAAATAGAGACGCTGCGAGGGAAC
>VBVQ01000969.1:0-11037 GCA_011636635.1 Tetramorium simillimum
CCCTCCCTCCCTCTCTCTTCAATTTCATTCGGGATCGAAACTGCATTTTTGATTGTCGCGTGATGTTTGCTGGACAGACGGACAAGGATATTCATAAGTTAACGATACTTTTGTTCGCTCCTTATCGAATGAAAAAAGTAAAAGACACGGATATACTTTCGAATACAGGATAGTTGCCTTCTCCAAGCCGCGCACTGTAAACTCCTATGGATTGCCACTGCTCCTACTCAATATTCGGTTAATTTGATGACTAAAACAGTGAGATAAAATTAGCGACATATTGAGTAAGCCTTACTCAATATGTTGTTAATTTATTTAATTTAACTTCCATGTTAGTAAAAATTTTACTTTCCTTTTAGTAAAAATTAATGAAAAATTGAGTAGAAGCAGTGGCGATCTATCTATGGAATAGTTAAAAATTACTCAAATTGAGTATAATTTGACACTACGAATTTAACAGTGCGTAGCTCGAATCATTACCCCTTCTATTCTCTTGAAGAAAGAAATAAAACGTGAAAGAAATAATACACGCAGAAATACTCGTGTATTCACAAAGGTATATAAAGTTACAATGAATACAAACAGATAATACAGACTTAAAAATGTAAGAAACATTTAAGGTATTAAGATGTAAGGTTCTGATTAACGATAAATTAATTGAAGCACGAGTAATTAATATTTATTATTAAAGTACGTCGAGAGAATTGTGCCGATCTTTCACTCGGTATTGTTTTCCAGTTATAGAAGGTTAAGCTATAAAGGTCGGAAGTGAAAAACCATCGATGTGAAAAATATTAAGTATATACTGACAATAAAGAAAAAGATCGCGATACTTGCGCGCACAATCGAATATCTATAGAATGCACGTTTACGTCCGCGATCACAAGGATGCTCTGGAATCTAAGCGAATAAAATTTATAATCTAATTGTAAGGCAAACAAAAAGCTCGAAAACGTTTTGTCGGCGTCGTCGTATCTTTATTCTGCTCTTTCTCGCGTAGATATTATTAATAAATATACGGACGTGTGGTAATACTTGAGCGACATATAAAAAATCTGTCGTAGGTATAAATTATGTGACACTCTCGACGGATCATTCTATTATAATATAATAAATGTAGTGAGTTGTACTGTTTCCTACTCCGAGCGCGCTATTTTCCTCCCTTCCTCCCTCGCTCTCTTTCCCTCGCGCGCTTCCTCTCCCTTTATCTCTTTTTCCTTCCCTCGCTGTCCTCTCCCGTCTCTCGCACGTCGTCCTCTCTCTCCACCGTATCTCTTTCCTTCTCGCAACAAGAGCGGTCCTCGATCATCCTCCATCTCTCGTCAATGCGTCCCGGGGACTTCCGCGATTTCTGAATAGAAATCTCCATTGCGGCTGACAATGCCGCGGTACGTGGACAATTGCATAGTCTAATGGATCCGCCTCACATCACCGTAACTTATACGTACGTGTCGTTCGTGAAAAGTGAATATCGACAACGTCCATTCTCTTCAACGTGTCTTCCTACGGTCCGCGTACTAAAACGAGAGATCGACGTCCTCTATTTTACGTGTCTTCCCGTACGTGTCATCAGCTTCCACCGCGCCTCTCCCTTTCTTCTTCTTTCTTGCTTCACGTAATTCGCGTGACGTTTAACATCCCCTTTATACACCGTGTGTACACCTGCCAAAGAAAAACTGACGTGAGGGTGCCAGCGAGAAGTCGGAAACTACCACTGATGGCTCGATTGCTCAGATAAAAAGATTTGCTTTTCTCATAAAACAAGAGAGACCTTCTTTTTTAATTTTATGACAAACGTACGAACATTTTTTTTCATGTTTTTCTTTTCTTAATTAATTAAATTTAATTTATTGACAATGAGAGGTGGACGACTTGTATGTATGTACATATAATGCGTTACATAAAAAAATCGTTCTCTCTCTCTCTCTCTCTCTCTCTCTCTCTCTCTTTAGAATGTAGTTTCTTCTCCCTTGCTTAGGGCTAATTTTGAAATATAAAATTTATAACATTTCACGACTCCTAGCATTCGACTGAATTTTATACAGTTACGTCAAATTCACTCAAAACACACACTCATCAAGTTTTGACAGTATCCAAATGCGTGGATGGAATATGAAGGAAGTATTTGAAAGATGCCGTTTATTACGATTTGTCTCTTATGACGGGCGCGTGGATAGTTTCGCGTTACATTCACCTCGTTTGTCGCTCCAACAAAAGACCGCAAGTTCTCAACTTTTCACGTCCTCGCACATTTTACGACCCGCAAGGGTTTACTCGCAAGCGCATCGCATTCGAAAAAGATGGAAGAATATATAAACGGAGACGCGGAGATAGGGCGCGCGATAGGAAGAGAGAAGAAGGCTACGAGAGAAGAGATGGTCCAGGCAGTTACGGCATTATATGTATACCTAACAGGAAGAGAGACAAAGCGAACAAAACACTGTCGGGGCGTCGCTCCGCAAACAGAACCCTTGGTGAGGAGGAAAGGAGAGGTGAAAAGGGGAAGAGAGAGAGAGAGAGAAAAAGAGAGAGAGAGAGAGAGAGGGGCGGGAACAGAGAGAACTAAAACTTGGAACAAAAGTCCTCACTTTTGTTCCCTCGAAAGTTTTTCAAATTATGGTCGTAATGGTGAGGAGAGGATGGCGGTGGGAGAAGGACCTTCTGTGATTTATACCTCGCGAAGGTTTCGGAATTATTAAACTTTCCGGTACTGAAGAAAGAGGCGAGGTGGAGACGGCGCAGTGCGCAAGCTCCGAGGACGGAAAGAGCTTGTACTGTAATTAAGCCGTTTTCTAATGAAGATTGATCGGCCAATTAGCACCGGCCGCCCACCGCGTGTTTATTCCTTTATTTAGTGCCGCCGAGATCTGGGGTACGTCTCTCGACGGAGAGATTGTTTTTCTTACCTCTAAAAATGCACATTTTGCGATACGAGCGTTGTGAATGCGGTAAACGCTCTTCGGCAGCTCGCGGAAGCGACTTTAGTCTCTCTTTAACGTTGATACTTTCTCAACCTCTATCCGAATATCGGAATAAAATAGAGCACATGAAAAATTACTTTTCTATTGAGAGCGATAAATGTTTCATAATGATTGGAAAACAAGAAAAGAAAAAAAATTTTCACAATTATTCAAATATTATCGCGATATTATCGCGAAACATTTCGCGATCGCGTCCCTTACAGAAAAGTATTACTGTGCAATAATATATTGGCCAGTAATCAATCACTATTATTTAGTATTACTATTATTTAGTAACAATAATTAATTACTGGCTAATTTATCACTACACAGTAATACTTTTCCGTTAGGGATCTCGCGAAAAGCAATCGAGTCTCTTTGTCGAAAGTAAGTGCTAGAAAAAATTACGTGTAGCGCGACTCCGCCTCTTCATCACTGCGAGCCGAAGCGTTATCGCGAGGCAGCCAAGGTTATCTTGAGATATCTCGCTTGCTACGGTCATCGCGGTGTATTTTACCGCGAAACACTCCAATTGTCCATTAACAAGCAATTAAACCGCTGGTAACGAGGCACAATTCAGCGGGCCGAGTCGAGTTTATTCCTCGAGGAAGAGATTAAAAGCTGCCACTTGTGAGTTTGGTGAAACCACCCTTCTGCCGGTCTCGCGCCATCCCTCTCCCGTCTTCCCGCCGTCTCCTTCTCTCTCTTTCTCTCTCTCTCTCTCTCTCTCTCTCTCTTGATCGTGGGCTCCGCGCGTTCCCCCGTCCCCGTCACGAGCTTTCAACGGCCACAATAGAGAGTGGGAAGCCTCTTTCTGTGGATCGCACAATGGATATAGTATATCAAACAAATTCGACCCCGCGGAATTATTGGCCAAGCTAATCCCACGTTACCGGCCACGGGGACGATAGTTCTCCCCGCGACGCCAGCACGTGACCCAGCGACTGTCGAAGGGGTTGTAGGGCGAAAATTCAACCGTGAAACGCCGTGAGGACGAGTCGACGTCCCACCCCTACTCCCGCAATTAATAATCCACGGCCGATAGATCCGCCGTCCGCGGCTTCGATCTTCGAGCGACTCCAATCGAATGCTCGAATCATGAATCTTGCATGAAGCAACCGTGCGCCAATCGAGACGATTCTTTGAAAGAGTTTTGACATTGACTCTCTAGAAACATTTGCAACATCGAACCATCGAAATTGTTTATATAAATCTAAAAATATTAATTTAATACGTACGTATGGGGAAAAACGTTACTTGCCAGTAATATCTCGACTGCCTTATCAATAAATGTAATTGTACACTTATCAATGCGTTCATTTTGAAATTAATTTTCAAACCTAGACGGTTGTGTGGCATGAACGAATCAATATGTGTATTACACACATACACACACACACACACACACATATATATATATATGTATATATATATATACAGATAAGTAAGAATAAAAGTATTAAAATATCTGACGTTTTTCTCCGTGGAATCGACGTGGGTTTAAATGTGATTACGATTGATTTATTCCGCGACTCGAAATGCGGTTACGGGCGCAATAAAGATTCTGATGGCAAGTCCGCATGCGACACGTCCTTCATTCTGACAGGATCGAAAGCCGTAAAAATCCTTGTCGGACGAAAGGGTAGCCAGATCTAGGTACGCATGCGTTTGACAGAGGAGATATATTTCGATCATGGATTTTGGATAGCCGGCAAGGATTAGGGGTACACCCCATTCGCGTGTTTGTTGGAAACAATGGGCGATTCGGCTGATTGGTCGTTGCCGGCCATGTACAAGGTATAACGTCCACATAATAGAGTATATATATGTACATACATAACGTTCGAATAATGACATTCTATTATTAGTTTAAGCCAATTCGAGAACGTTCGCCGTTCGACATTAATGGTCCAGTGGGTTATAAAAATCTCCGCTAATTTATCGACAGTGTCCGCTCTGACGATGTAGCGTTATATCAGCCCAATCGTTACGTATATACGATTATTACCTTTATCTTATCCTCGTACAAGCGTGTCGTATATTCAACAATTCCATTCGCGAATAATTTATGTGAAATTTTATTGTTATTATTATTGTCTAACGCGTACAAATTATTAACAAGAGATGTGTCGCTCTAATTTATGTTCCTATTTCTTATGGTTTTCTTTGTTATTTCTTCCATTGCGCGTATTTCTTCAATTTCTACGTTTCAACGTTTCATTTCCTTCAAAAATGCAAAATAATAGAGTATCGGAAGAAATGACGAATAAATTTTCAAACTTTTGTCGCTTGTTTCGTGCAAGACTTTTAAGGGGAGGGGGGAAGAAAGGCTCTTAAATTTCATCATTTCATATACATAAAAAATACGTGTTGAGAATGACCATTCATGATTTTATTTATATTTTTAGTTCTGTTATTAATTTGCATCTCGCGCTGATTCATCTGTATTTTATTTTTACTCATGTATTCTAGTATCGCGCGCCTAAAAGTATTAACTTCACTTCCGTTATATAACGCTCGCTTGGCGGCTGTAAAAGTATGCATGTAATAAAGGTTTTCACAAACTAAGTAAATCTTGTATTCGTCTCATTAAGTCAATTAAGTCCTAACCGACTGCGCCGTTACGCTTACTAATAAAGTAACAATACGTAAAATGGGATTCTCTTAGGTTTAAATCTAGTCCGTTTTAATATTTTTGGTATCTTCATTTAGGCTCGATTGCACCAACGTTACTTCAGTTTTAAGTGAGATGTGGGTCTTTATTTATTTAGAAAGAAAGATGAAGATAGATACTATAGATGTTTAAGTCTCGCTTAAAGCCAAAATAACGTTGATGCAACCGGACCTTAGTATCTCGAGCGTGCGTGCTTTGCGCGCGCGATTTTTAAGCGACGCGACGTGCAGACAGTAGATCTCGCGAATAAGGAGCAGCTGGCAAGTAGTGGGCGTAACTGGTGATAATTTGCATGGAAATTTTTATCGGCTCGGCCGAAGAGGCAATATCCGGCAGACGCATTTAAGATTTCGCCGGTGATAATAACAGCCGCAGAAACGGCGGCTCGCATAATGCTCGCGCACCGGTGACGCGAGTACCGTGCCGTAAAGGCAATGCGTATGTACACGTACACACGCACACACACACCGCCGTTACATCTTCTACGTAGCTTCTACGTTTAGTAATGCAGCCTGGGGTGGTGCAACGTGACAGCATTGCCCACCCATATCGTGCTCGCGCGTCGCTTCGAAGAGGCAAAAAAATGGCATCGCGCCCCCTCGCTGCTAGATTATATAGATTCTTTCTTTCACCATCCTATTCTTTATCGCTATCTTATGATAATATTATTACATTCCGCAGCCCGCGCTATACGTTTTTTTTTTTATCGTGAGAGACGGATCGTAGTCGTCGACCGAGAATATGTATTGTGTGTGTTGTGCGATTAAAATGTTCGATTCTTAAATTCCAAATAGGAGCTTTATACATATAATACATGTAAGATCTCACGATTCAAGTTCCAAGATTGTTTCTTTGTTTCCTCGTTGAGATAATTTTATCCGCTAGTCACACAATTAGTATTATCAGCCTGAGAAGATATAAATATACATATAAGGTAAATGCCCCAATGATTGAGCTACTAAGAAGGTATACCAGTTTTATGTTACTATTAATTAACCTAATGACATTGCAATAGGAATTAATATTCACATAAAACATTGTTTCATCGATGATTAAAAAATACTAACGTTTAAATTTAAGAAAGAACATTTCAAAGTGAAATTTTAACGAAATATTATATATCAATTGTACCAGTAACTGAACTGAAAAACGAATCATGCCCTTTTCAAATTTAATTTTTGGTTTTTTACAATTATAATAATGCACAATATGTTTGGATAAATACAGAATAATATTAAAAAAAACTTCGAAAACATAAACATTATGTCTTACTAAAAATAGTAAGAAGTGAACGAGTATAATATGGTTAATCCTACGATACTCACGATAAATAATTTTTTTTCATAACTTTCAATTAAATTATATGTTTTAATTACTCATTTTTAAATTTTAGTTTGCTATCTCTTGGCTATTATTGACAAAATTTCAATAAATACGAATATATTATTGATTTTTCAATTACCGCGCACATTCAATTACTGGAACATTTACCTTATACATATATGTACAAACGGGAAAGTAGAGTCTTGGGTAGAATCAAATTGGGTAGGGGCAAAGTGCGAGATGGGGATCGAGGAATCGGTGATTGTATCTCCAACGGAACGGAGAGTCGCTCTTGAACGGGATCGATGAATTCGCGGCGAGAGGATCGAAAGGATCGACGATCTATCTGTACTATAAGGCTCGACGGTATAATAGTGATGAAACACGATTGCTCGATCGGCCGGAAAGCCGTGGCGGAATGCCCCAAGTGCCGTCTTACGGGCGACCCAGTAGGAGAAGGTCTTGCCGGTAAGTGCTCGCCACTCGTGCACGGATGGTGAGCACCGCATTACTGTGTGTGCGTGTGACCGAGTATCCAGCTCCCGATTGGCTTCCGTGGAATTCCCGCTGAGTTTCTTTCTCCGCCCGCCCGAATAAAAGAGTATTTAAGAGACTTTTGCGGAAATAAAGAGCAAAAGAGAGAGAAAAAAAAAGAGGAGAGAAGCAGGGAGAGGGGGAGATAGAAGTAGGCACGCGTGTGTCCGTGCGCGTACGTCCCGTGGCGGGCGCCCCGCCGCGACGTCTCGTCGTTTTCGACGAGGCCGCTCGAAAACAATCGGGCACAATGGCTCCTCGAACGTTCTACTTATTATTATACTTATATACCTATATATATATATGTATATGTATGTACGGTGCCGCGCGTAAAACGGATAAACGGCTCTAGAGTGCGGTTTCAGACTAGAGACGTGCGAGAGCGCGTGTGCATTTTGTGCGATCTCAAAGAGTGTACGTGAAAGAGCGCACGAGCGCGTTTCTACATACATAAAGGGTGGTATTTTTTCCTCTTTCTTTTTCTAAACTTTTCAATTGACAGTGGCTGTGCAGTGTGCTTTGCGAGTATGGAATATCTGACAACTAAATTGGAAAAGTAGTATTTTCTGATTTATACTTTTACTTAATTATACTTTTTATTCGATTGACGAGAGAGAGAGAGAGAGAGAGAGAGTTTCTTAAAATTTTTTCTCATTTAGAAATGTTGATACTTGATTGATTCTCGGACAATTTTTTTTTTAACATTTTTTATTATACATACAATATATGTAAATATATGTATACGTGACGCAATAGATTTTTATCGTCTCTTATACATAACATATTTTTTGCGTGAGATGCTCATCGAAACATTGTGGAAGAATATCGTTTGAGTCGCAGAAAGCTCTTTAGCAAACAGTTGATATTCAATGTATGAAATTAACAGTTTGTTAGGTTTCTCTATTGACACTTTTCACATGTTTGAAAAGATCAATTGGACAATATCGCGCGCATAACGTAACGCAATGTTTTCATCTCACAATCAGTATTCCGAGGTAGGAGATAGCACCGACGTGCTACCGACATCGTGAAAACCACTGGCGTGTACATAGAAACTCACACGACGTGTACACACGCATTTCTAATACCTCTTATGCGGGTCTCATTGTGCAACGATCTCTCTTGTTATCCGCTAGAATCGTTACGAACGGAGATTCACCCGCGGCAACCCTCGACCGCATGAATGCGTCTACCTGCCGCGGTCTACCTGCCGCGGTCACAAAAAGATATTCCTTCATTTCTTCATTTTTGATCACACATTAAGAAATAGGTTCAAAAATAAAAGGATAAAAAGAAGAGTACTCGTAATCGAATAGAGCGAATAGGGCGAATAAAGCTGACATTATATATATCAGTTGTATGATGTGGGATTAGATTTCGCTTTACTGCTTCTGCATTGCTGTCGAATAGAAAATTAACTCTACTTTATATTAAACAATACATTACATATTAAACACAATAATTAAATTATACTTGAAATTTGAAGCTACACAAATTCCTGTATAGAATTTATATTATTCCTCTTAAACATATTACTCCTTCAATAATTACGATTATCTTTTAGATGTCATGCGACAGTGTGTTTTTTATCATGTTACAAATTCATTTACCCGCGCAAAGATAAAATAATCCCACTTGTCGATTCTTTCAAAAATGCAAGACAAGAAAAGATGAAATATATATAATCCAATATTGTAGCCTCTCTCAGTATATCGCGTTATCATTCGGGCGATTTTCAAAGCACAACAAAACGGCCAGCTCGAAAAAGTAGGGAACTTTTATATCACTCTGTCGTGGCATGTGACATTGGCTCTGAAATGAACGGTGCGAAATAATTTGCGAAATAACGTGCGCCGCGTTTTCCCCTGTATATTTCGTCCGGTGTTTGCCGGCCGCACGAGTGGCCACCGAGCGCGGGAGATCGCGCGGGATAGCGCGATCGCGAGATCACGCTCTAGCCCGTTGTAATGGACGAGTCGCCGCGCCGCGCGAGTATAATCGATGTATATCGCCAAAGTACTTATGGCAGTGCGTTTATGGCATACGCAACGCTCGCCAGGCGCACACACCGGCCAGCCCTGGCAGCGGCCGGACATGAAATCCAGTCGAGTGCCCTCGATCTACGTCACGTCTGCCACTGATTAACATTAACTTCGTCGAAAAAATTGTACCAAATGGCAGCCGCACAAATTCGGCGCTGGCTGGCTGGCTGGCTGGCTGGCTGGCTGGCTGGCTGGTTGGTTGACTGGCTGGCTGGCTGGCTGGCTAGCTGACTGGCTGGACGTCAATGTCATTCATTTTTTGTTATTTCGTTGGAACGATCGAGAGCATAACCCAGTTTTCGGCTTTTGCATTGTCGCGCGATAAATATGACGAAATATGACCAGATTACGATATAAAAGCGCATGTCGATCGTGAGCGTTTACATTTTTGACGGCAATCGTGAAAATTTTACGAGGAATGAATGAAACGATCGTGTATATTTTAGAATAGGAATGTACTCTCGTGTTGAATGCCATTTCTCGGCTTTTCTAATGGCGCAAGTTCTACTCTTTGCTAAATGTGAAACGCCTTGTATAATAAACATTTCGACTTTGAAATATAAACTTACAGTTGAATAATCGCAAAAAATGCTATTTTGTCTGTGCAAAGTCATTGCATAGAGAGAAAAGAATTTTCAATTCGCTCTTAATCGTTGCAGTTGGCGTGAGTTATCGTCATCCGTGAGTTCCGATGGTCCAATGAATGATAATTACAAAACACGTAATGAAAAGTGTTAAAAATCACAATCACCGTCAGATGGGTACGTTGGCGGTACCCGTGCGCCACTGTCACCCCCGGCCCCGGATATCGAAGGCTACCCCTCGAAAGCGCGCAGGGGTGCAGTTAATTCTAAAGCGATTAGGCGCACGCGACGGGGCAAAGGTGTCGACCTGCAATTGACAACGACTCGAGGGTCACGAAGCCTTCGAAAGAAGAGATCGCGAGAGGGGCGCGACGGCGAACGAGGAGGAAGCGAAGGGAGGTAAGGGGCGAAAAATTAAATTAAATTGCCTCATCTGTGAATCCGGCATACTTCGGCGCACGGTCGGAGCATAATGCCGGATTAATGTACATACATACGTTTGACGTATTCGCAACCCTCCTCTCGCAAGTAACCACATTTGAACGGTTGATTTTTCAATGTTGCTATTTGACCAAAATGTCAAATTCAAAAGTAACCGTTTGTTTATTACTTAAGGATTAATGTCAGTTGGTCAGAAGACCAACATAGCAACATGACAAATAGAATTAATTAAAAAGTAATAATTATATAAAACCAAACATGTAAAATCACTTGACCCCAGTAGAGAAAATTTCAAAAGAAGATTTCGTCTCTTTTATCTGTATATGAAAAAAAAGAAAAATTCTTGATGTACATATACGAAACATATATTGGATACATTGCTAAGAAGAATTTAGGGTTGAAGAGTATTTGATCTCCGCTCATAAGTGCGACGTGGAACGGGACGTGACCATTCCTATAGCATGAATCAAACTTTAAGG